>JADHKO010000018.1:26909-240424 GCA_019925425.1 Ophiostoma pallidulum
CCCCCGCCCGCCCCCGCGGCCCCCCCCCGCCCCCCCCCCCCCCCGCCCCCCCCCCGCCCGCCCCGCCGCCCCCCCCCCCCCCCCCCCCCCCCCCCCGGCCATGAGCCAAACGATCAAGAGGGGAAGACGCTTCCTAAGGGCGAGGAGAAAGCATGGGGACGGCAGGCGACGCCGATGAAAGGCAGTCCGAACAAGGGGAAGGGGAGGAAAGGGGAGGACGGGCGGAGGTAGGACAGGAGAAAGCAAAAGAGGAGAAAAGAGAAGCCGAAAACAGGAAGACACGGCAGAAGACGGTCGTCGAGAACACCGAGGCACGACAGGCGAGCTGTGCAGTCGTGTGAAATGGCCGTGGAAAAGCGGAGGGCGCAGCAAATCAGGTCAGGCGGTGGGAGAAAACAGGTCGTTGCGAGTCGCCGGGTCGGAGAGGGGGAGGGGAACACGATGGCGAGAGAAGAGGCGAAACGAAGAACGATGGCGGCCGACAAAAAGTCGACTGAGAAAACGGAAGGGTGCGAGTGCGAGTGCGTGCGTGCGTGCGTGCGTGCGTGCGTGCTCCTTCCTCCTCCATCGGCAGAGCATGCAACGGAAGGCGCTGTGGACAGACCCGGCCTGCCTGCCCAGATCTGCCAGCACATCCCACAGAATAGACTGTCGACACACCAGACGGCAGACGGCGCTAGGCCCGCCGCTCCTTCTGCTGCGTGCGTCCTCATTGGCTGCGCGGGTCGGCCATCGCTCCAGAAAACGGCGCCAACGCCCAACCACGACGGAACCACAGCGGGCAGGGCCACTCGGGCAGCCGCTGTCGCCAGGCCTTCAGGCACAATTTTTGGTCACGGCGGCTAACGGACAGAACTGCCTGTCTGCCTGCGCCTGTGCGAAACAAGCGAAAAGCGGAGACCTCTGGTACGGCGACTGGGGCTGCCTCCGTCCTGGCACCAATACTCTGAAAACACGCATAATTGCATGGCCCCACTATCCCGTCCACCGTCAACGATTTTTTTTAGAGCTTCAACCTTCACTTCAACGAGCTCGCCTGGCCTCACCCACACCCTCCACCCCTTCCTTTCCTACGCGGCACAATGGATAGCTCTGAAGTTTTGGTGCTGCCCGGCGACGACGTCGACCCGACGGAGCTCCTGCCGCCCCGGCCGGCCACTGCCGCAGCCAAAAAGACCAAGAACCCGCCGCCGCTTCGCCTCGGCCCCGGCCTCCGTCTGCTTCTACCTGCCGGCCAGGTCGTCCCCACAGTCAGCGGCCAGCTTGTTGCCGATCGCCGCAAGAACCTCCTCTGGGTCGAGAGCGAGGGAGGAAGAGTGGGTTGTTCCCGCATTCCCCGTTTGCGGTTCCCTTTTTGTTCCTCTTCGGGTGCTGACCTCCTGCAGTACAATCCCACAACCGGCGACCTCGTCATCGGCCAGGTCCTCCATACCACGGCCGACCAGGCCATTGTCGGCCTCGCGGCGCACGATGCGCCGCCGCTGCGGGCCATCCTGCCCGTGCTCGCGTTCGCCGGTGCCACGCGCAAGAACCGGCCGGACCTGCACACGGGGACGCTCGTCTACGCGCGCGTCGCCCTCGCCGCCAAGCACCTGGACACGGAGCTGGAGTGCGTCGACGCGACGACAGGCAAGTCGGAGGGCCTGGGCCCCCTGGTGGGCGGCATGGTGTTCCCCGTCAGCCAGCTGATGGCGCGGCGCCTGCTGATGGCGTCCAACGCCAGCAACACGAGCTCCGGGCTCGTTGTGCTCGAGGCCTTGGGCGCAGAGGGCCTGTCGTTTGAGACGGCCATCGGCCGCAACGGCCGGCTCTGGGTCAACAGCGCCGACAGCACGCGGACGGTGGTCCTTGTCGGCCGCGCGATCACGGCGACGGACGCGCAAAACCTTGACGCCAAGCAGCAGCGGGCGCTGGTGAAGAAGCTGATACGTGGTGGTGGGTGAAGGAGGAGAAGGAAGAGGAAAAGAGGCAAGCGAGAGAGGGAGAACCAAAAAAGAAAAAAGAAGCAAAGCAAAAGAACGAAAAAAAAGACCAGACAAAACGGAAGAAGAGAAACCCCCAAGGAGGGAAAGGTTCCTTCCCTCCCCCCCCCCCCCCCCCCGCGCGGCCCAGGGAGCTGCATGCTCACAAGCCTTGCAGCTGCCCCCGTCTCAGGCCGCGGCCTTTGGACGGCATGTGCGGGAGCACGCCGCGGAAGCGCTCTTGGCTGTTGCCGTTGGTCGGTCAAAGCCTGCGGTGCCACGCCTTACGACTCGCGCAGGTCGACCAACCGAGCACGGCGCTATCATCACCGGCAGTCTGCTGCCCGTGGATGGCCGACTGCGGGAGAGACAGCCCGTCTCCTTACGTCGGAATAGTTGCGATGGGTCGACTATGGTTTTTTTTTCTTCTTTTTTTTCGTCAGACATGCCTCAGCGCGTTGCATGCCCCTGTACAATGTACAATTGTAAGATCAGTTTTCCAAATTATACCATTTGTCTCATTCTTTTTGCAGCCTGCCTTCCAACAATGCAAGACAGCTCTTGCGTACGTGGCCATTAGATGAAAGGATTTGTATTACAACAGAACGGTCTTTCTCTGGAATAAAACGCCGGTAGGGGGTGCCGCCATTGTCAAAAACGCTGTGTGGTATATGTGCGTTGATCCTGTCCAGAGACAAAGGGTCCAAAGCAATCAAAAAAAAATAAGAAACCCCGAAATTTTTTGCCCTCCCCCCCAAATCTCCAGGTTTGATTCAAGGATCCCAAAACAAATACAAAGTAAGAGATAGGTGCCCTTTGCGCGACTGATCGTCGACGGTCTCGAGCCCTGAACTGACATAAAACAACAAAATACAAGACAAAAATAAAACGGCAATAATCGTACAACTCCCGTCGCTCAAAACTCCCAAAATGATGCGTTGTCCCGTCTTGCTAGCCGTCATCAACAAAGGCCGCCTGCACAAGGCGGTTGATTCCAAAACGTAAAATGGCAACGGAGCGAACACGTATGCGTGGGACGCTATGTTAAAATCCGGTCATGGGTTGGTCGACAACCTCGATCGGATCGTAGTCTGGGTGCACGCCGTGTTTGTTTACCATATGCCGGCGCCAGTTGTCCTTGCGGGGAAACGACTTGCCGCCAGGTAGAGAGTAGGGACAGCCTTCTTCTGTGCAGTGGTACTTGCGGCTCTTGCTGTGCTTGTCGTTGACGTGACGGTCTAAGTGGGTCTTGGTGCCAAAGCGTTTCCCACATCCAGGCACTGCACACTCATGTGGCCGTTCATGGTAGCGTGTATGATGGCTGAGAAAAATTCATTGTTAGTAAGATGAGCTTGGGCCACCAGCGAGATATCGGGGGCAGTTCAACCGGAGACTTACTTCAGCTTATGAATCTGGTCGAAAATACGGCCACATTCATCACAGGCATACGTGCGAGGTGAAGGTGCTGTTTCAAAAGTCAGCAAAAAAACTCCCAAAAAAAAGAATACAAGAAGTCGCCATCAGTCTTACTTGGTGTTGTGCCACTCGACAAGGGAGTCACTGGACCATTGACAACGTCGGAGCCGGGAACCGACAATGGCGAGTTGAAGTTCGTTGCCTGCTTTGGCTGCGGCGGAGTCATAGGCAGAGCCGCGAAGCCTGGGGCGGACAGTTGGTGGCTCATGTCGCCGTTCGTGTATGGGCCATTGGCGTATGATCCATTGGCATATGGGCCGTTGACGTATGAGTCGTTGGCATATGAGCCGTTGGTGTATGAGCCGGGGCTGCTCTGTGGGGTGTGCAGCGGGTACTGTGAGGTTGGCGCACCGTTGTTCACGTTTACCCGGTGCATCCCATTCATGCCATTCATTCCATCCTGGACACCATTAGGGACAGTAAAAGGTGCTGCCAGAAGCATGCCGTTATGGAAATTGTTCTGGTTGGCAGGCGTCATAAAAGGACCGGCGATTGTGGGAACGCCGTTTGGCATATTCCAGTATGGGGCGTCGGTCTGCTGCTGTTGCTGTTGCTGTTGCTGTTGCTGTTGCTGTTGCAGTTGCTGTTGCTGTTGCTGTTGCTGTTGCAGTTGCTGTTGCTGTTGCTGTTGCTGTTGCAGATGCTGTTGCTGTTGCTGTTGCTGTTGCTGTTGCTGTTGCTGTTGCTGTTGCTGTTGCTGTTGCTGCTGCTGTTGCTGTTGTTGTTGTTGAGGATATATGGGCATGTCGTTCGTCGTCACCCCGGCACCATCGTTTAGAGGGGGAAACTCGTTGTTATGAAGGTTCGCCAGATATTCCATTTGGTGGCTGCCCTCAAATGCAAAGTTGATGCCGCCCTGAAGGTCGTCGTCGAGTAGGAGTTCCTGGAAGTCGACCGAGTTGGTGTCAGGAGCACTGGAATAGGCCTGAGGCGGTTGAAAAGCAAGTCCAGCTTTATCATTCTCAGGCCAGGGAGAAGACTGAGAAGACTGCTCCTTGATTTCCGGCTGCGGAGTGACTTGCTCTTCAACCTCGGGCTGTGGAGTAAATTGTTCAGTGGAGTCATCCGCAGGCGTGATATCAAGTCTGGGTGGTGTTGCTATCGAGGTTTCTGTTGGTCCTGACTCCGATGGCGTAGCATATTCGACTTCCGGAGAGGGCTCCGAAACCGGGGTGGGCTGCGTAACCGGCACAGTTTCTTCATACGCTTCCTCGTATCTCGCTCCGTCATCAACGCCGGGATCATGGAATGCAGTAGACACGATAGCCGGGGCGGGAGAGTCGGCAGCACTAGCAGGGCTGGCTTGGCTAGTCGACACGGGCGGCGGGGACTGCTCAATGCGATCAAGTTCGGCCGTCTTGTGGACAAAACGCTCGTCCTCCGTGGCAGGAGCCCAAACATCCCTTGGGTTTACCGTACCCGGCGCAGGTAGGTGGGGGCTTGGTACAAGAGGACGGTAAGATGGCGAATGCGGCATAAACTCGACGGGCTCAGGGGTGAGCCCTACACAGCCAACAACAGAGCCAGCACCTGGTGGCGACGAGATCCCACGAGAAGCTGGCTCCCCATACGGCTCAATTCCACGGTCTTCAGAGGCAGGCTCAAACCCTTCGTGGACCTTTGGAAGTGGTGAGGTAGGGCTCAAGGGCAACGGGGAGAAGTCATTTGCTGTTGTTGTTGTGCGCAGGCTGTCAGTGCGCGAGACAAGGGGCTTTGGTGGCTTCTTGGTCTCGGATGCGACACCCGCCACTGCAGCTGCAGAGGCCATAGATGCGAGGCTGGAGGCGATCATGCTCGGGGGCGAAGCTGCGAAGGAAACAGGGGACATGAAAGGCGAGCTGGGGTCAGTGGGCGGCGACAGTGGTGCGCCAGAATAGTACTCTGCCGATGCACCGGTCAGATACTGCGTGCTGACCTCGAAAAAGGATGGCTCGACGCCAAAGTGATGGTCTTCGATGCCTTGCTGTCTCATGAGCCAGGTATGATGGTTGCTTGGGTCGAAATGGTCAAAGCTAATCTCGACGGGCGAGCGGCCAAGGTCTGCCGGTGTCGGGCTCCAGGGACCAGTCGGTGACCGTGTTGGTGTCGACCGATTGCTGCCCTGGCGGAAAATGGACGCAGCACGACCGGCAAAGCCCCCCAGGCTGTGGGAATGGGTGGATGATCGCGTCAGGCGCATGGTCGCGCTTCTCTTGCGAGATGCCGCCATCGGATCCTGCGACTTGACTGTGGGGAAGGTAGCCGCCTGGTTCAGAACCGGCGGGGGTGGTGTCGGTGGCTCTTTGAAGGGAAGATTTGTGTTGTTCGGCGCGCTTCCCAAGGAAAGTGTAGGCCGGGCAGGAGCCGCACTGCTGGAGGAGCCGGCGTCGGCCGCAGCAGAGCCACCAGCGGAGCCGTCAGCGGCACCAGCGGAGCCACCAGCTGGGCCGTCGGCAGCCACAGCAGCCGATGAGTCGGGAGCAGCCGTCGTGGAAGGGGTGAGTTGAGACGGCGGTGAGCCGGGCGCCTTTCCATCCTCAGACGAGTTGTTGTCGCCCAGGGTTGCAGTGGCGCCAGCGGCGGCCTGCGTAGCCGGAGCACCCGTGCCCGGGTCGGCGAGGGGTGCACCCGGCTGGTAGAACGAAGCAGGATGCTGCAGAACTTGGCCGCTGTAGAAACCCGGTCCGGTGATGCCCATCTCCGCATTCTCTTCGGCAATTTTCTTGTTGTACCGATACTCCCGAATGGCGCGTAAGATGAAGGGGAGGGTAAGAAGGAAGATAAACGTTACGCCGACGACAGAACCGACGACCGCGCCCGCGATGCCGCCATGCGACAGCGACCTGGCCTGTAGGCGGCCGGCCGTCGATGACTGTGCCATGGCTGGCATGTCGAGCGAACAAAATATGAGGGCGCGGACAGGAAAAGAAAGCAAAGAAAGAAAGAAAAAGAAAAGGAAAAAAAGAAAGCAGAGGGCACGGCACGGCGAGACAGGTGTTTGGTCACCGCAGCTGAATGCCGCACGTCGTCGAGAGAGCCCGGAACTCGAGGAATGCAGGCAGGTCAAGGACCCCGAGAGTTGGGACGCGGAGATCGGCAGTCCGAGGTGGGTACGATTTGCTTCGATGCGATGGACGGGGGACTTTTCAGGCGACTGGATGACGCCAAGAGGCGAGAGAGAGGCTGGAGTGGATAAGCTGGAAGTCCCAGGACGGACAGCGACCAGAAGAAACCCAAGAGAACAAGCTGCCCCTCTAAGAGGAAGAGAGGAGGCTAAAGGAGGCTGTGGATGGCGATGGCCCCGGATTCCCTCGCTGGAGCGTGCAAAGGTTGTGGGTGCGGGTTTTTTTTTTTCCTTTCCCCTTTGGATTCTCTTTCTCGGTTTCTTTGCCCGGCCTCTTGTCTTTGTCGAGTGGAACCCACAGAGGCCCGCGTTACGGCGCGCGCAGCACGGTGTTGTGCGACGAGAGCAGCATGGAGGGAACCGCGGATGTGACGAAGAAGAGGAGGAAGGGGAGGCGGTCGGGAGCTGCGCAAGGTGAGAGACGGGAGGCAGGAGGCCACCTGCGAGAGATGAGCTGCTGCTGTGAGTGAGACACAGTCGCGAAAGGAGGAATGAAGGACTTTCGGGCTGGAAAGGCTTGCTTCGGGGCAAGGATTTGGCGCGGCGAAGGAGAGATCGAGTTGAAGCCTGGGCGAATCGAGGTCGAGGCTGTCGGACGGGGCGTGCGAGATGGCGGATGTGAGAAGAGACAGGGGAAAATAGCGAAAAGAAGGGAAAACAAAAGGATTGGAACCAAAATGTCAGATGGGAAGAGGAGAGGGCAGCGATGGGAAGCAGCAAGGACAAAGGACAGCCCGAGGACGCAGGAGGGCGAGAAAAGCTGAAGGCTAACAGCGCTAACGCGAATGGGAACGGGTGGCAGATGTGAGATGGCGCAGAGAGGTAGCCAACGGACCGGGGGGGGGGGGGGGCGGGGGGGGGGCCAGGCGGAGGGCCAGAAATGCCAGGACGAGGGCGAAGAACGAAGAACGAAGAACGAAGAACGAAGCGAAGCAAATTTGGGAGCTAAAGATAGACCGCGATGTGTTCTCAACAGAGCACGATTGACCGAAGTGGTTCGCATATGGGAAAGGAAAGAACGGGGAGGAGAAGCGGTGGGAAAATTACGAGGAAACGGAAGGTGTTGGGTTTTGAGGAGATCAGGAAGTGACGTGGGGTGAGCAGCAGCCACTGGTGGAAGGAGCAGAGGGCCTCCCTGGGGCCTGGGCAGGGAAGAGTGGAACTGACACCTGAAAATTAGACACTGGACTCACAGCACCGACCAATGGAGTGGCGGCTCGTACACCGAGAAGGGCGCACGCGCCAATTGGGAATACGGATATTACGGCCAGCTCGCAGGGCAGGAAGGAAGCACCAGCGCAGGCTTACGCGTGTTTGTTGTTTGAAGAGGGGAAGGAAAGAGCAACGCAGTCACGGACGCCCAGCGGAAGGGAAAGCACGGAAGCCGCGAGCGACACCCACTGCACACTGCACACTGCACACTGCACAACTGCACACTCGAGGCATTCCGACGCCGCGTGCTGGCCGCACGGGCCAGCGAGCCAGTCGTCCCTGGGGACGGAGGGAGAGCGAAGGCTGGGGCGCAATCCCCCGAAGCGAGGAGGCGAGGCACGCACTCCTCTGCCCAAAACGACCCTGCATCCCTTCCAACAGGAAGGAGCCACCCCTCCACAAGACACATGTCTTACAAAGACCCTGAAAGAGGAGGAAACTGCGCCAACGAGACGCGGGAAAGAGCGCCTCTCCCCCGCGACGCTTTTGTTTTACGGCGCCTTTCGCTCGAGGGTTGATATCAGACGCCCGTGCGAGCGAGCAGCAATCTCTCGACTCGAGCCGGGCGCGCGCTTGTCTCGCCCCCGGTTACAAGCAATGGAAGGGGGTCGCGCCGCAATCCTACCCACCATCCCTGCGCTGCGGCAGCACAGGCGAGCGTGTGCACAGAGAGCACAGGCGCAGGCGGCGCTGTCAGCGACAGCTGAAAGTCGAACTTCTAGAAGACGGGCACAAAAAGGACTGCAAAACGGCAAAAAGCAAGAGGCGAAAAAATAGACAGGGGAAAAAAAAATAGAGAGGAAAAAAAAAAGAGAGGAAAAACAGCTTCTTTCCTCCCCGTCTCGACGTCCAGTGCGCTTCCTAGGAGGCCTCGCAAAAAAAGTGAACAAAAAAAACCGGGGTCTAGCGGTCGCGCGGCCTCGCCGCGGGTGGTGCTGCTAGGCAGATCCGCCGATGCAAGTCTTTTAGAGGCAAAGAGGGCGCAGTCGTCGCGAACGGCGAACCAGTGCCGGCGCCTAGGCCCATGTAGGTACTTTACACCGTAATTCGGGCCATCGGTACCTACGTCGTATTGTAAGATATGTAGATACTCCCCTCCGGTGGGGCAGCATGGATGCCCGATACGCGCATCTAACCAGTGTCAACCAGTGTTGCAGCTATTGGGGCCGCGTTGTCCCGACCACCGACATCGTCGCATCGTCAGGCACATGGGGGATCAGGAAACGACAACCAACAGGAAACAGATCACAGGCTGCAATGTCAGGACCGGCACACGGCACACGGCAGATGACAGACACTCCAGGCTCATACGACGTACTGCCAAGGAGAAACCCGCCTGGCGAGTTGTTGGCCTGCAAAAATTGAAAATAAAATAAGAAAGGATTGTTATTTCTGACCTCCTCTAGAATATCCAGAAATAAACAAGGGTCCATCGCTCTTTTCAATCATCTTGACCAAGATGGAAAGGTCTCTCTCTACCTTCAGTGGTGGTTTTCCGCCTTTTCTGCCCCCTTTTGTTGCGTCTTTCTCTAAAAATCACAATTATCCCCTCCCCCATTTCCTCTCTCTCGCGGCTCTTCTAAAACCGGTCCAGCAAGCCTTGGCTCTCCAGCAGCAGCACGATCTGGTGCACGACGGCACGCACCGACTGCTTCTCAAGGTCCACCACCAGGTCGGCCTTTGTCGGGGCCTCATACGGGTCGTCGACACCCGTGAAGCCCTTGATCTCGCCGCGCCGCGCCTTGGCGTAGATGCCGCGCTTGTCGGTGCGCTCGCTGTACTCCAGGGGCGTGGCCACGTGCACCAGGAAAAAGTCGCCGTGCTTGGCGACCAGCTCGCGCGCGTGTTGCCGGGCGTCCTCGTACGGCGCAATGGGCGCCGCAATCACGGCCGCGCCGGAGCGCGTCAGCTCGCTGGCGACAAAGCCAATGCGGCCAATGTTGCGGGCGCGGTCCTCGCGACTGAACCCCAGCTCCGATGACAGCTCCCCGCGCACCGTCTCGCCCAGCAGCAATGTCACCGAGCGGCCACCCTGCTGGTTGAGGGTCAGCTGCAGCGCGCGCGCCACCTGGTCCTTGCCGCTGTTGGTGTACCCCGTCAGGAAGACGGTGAAACCCTGGCGCGCACGGGGCGGGTGAGACTCGCGCAGGACACTAACGACCTCCGGGTACGAGAACCACTCGGGAATGTCGCGTCCGCTGCGAAGGCGCGACCGCAGCTCAGTGCCGGAAATGTTGAGCGTGCGGGTACCGGCGGGCACCTGGTCAACGGGCGCGTACTCGTCGCTGTCGGGCAGGTAGGTCATCATCTGAAAGGGGACGACCTCAATGCCGAGCTCGTCGCGGTACTTCTCGACGGCGTGCTGGGCGTCATAGGGGCCGTAGAAGTCGACGCCCTTGCTGTTCTTGCCGGGGCCAGCGTGGTCACGGCCGACAATGAAGTGGGTGGCGCCGTGGTTCTTGCGGATGATGGCGTGCCAGATGGCCTCGCGGGGCCCACCCATGCGCATGGCCAGAGGGAGCAGGCCCAGAACAGCCATGCCGTTGGGGTAGCGGGGAAGCAGCGCCTTGTAGACGCGCACACGGGTGAAGTGGTCGATGTCGCCGGGCTTGGTGAGGCCGACCACGGGGTGGATGAGGACGTTGGCGTGCTGGGAGCGGGCGGCACGCACAGTCAGCTCACGGTGAGCACGGTGCATGGGGTTGCGCGTCTGGAAGGCCACGACACGGGTCCAGCCGAGTTTATCAAAGTGCGACCGCAGTTCGGCGGGGGTGTCTGTCCGGGGCGGGGGGTGGGGGTTAGCAACCGCGGGACGCTCTCCCCGTAGAAGGGGAAATAGGAAAAAAAGGAGAAACTCACAACGCAGGTCCACAAAGTCATAGTGCTGCAGGCGGTTGATCGCCTCAAGCTTGCCGCCGACGTAAAAGTCCTGGACCGTCTCGTACAGGTACTTGACGGCCGGGTGCTCCGGGTCGCCGCCAAACACCTCCTTGGCCTCGACGGCCTTGTCGGGCCGGTACACGTCCTCGACAGTCAAGATCGCCAGGTTGCGGTCGTCGCGCAGATCGCGCAGAGTGATGCGGGCGCCGGCCTTAATGCCGATCTCGTCGATCGTGGCCTGGTTCACGTCCAGCGTGATCGGGATACTGAAGAGCGCGCCATCGGCCAGGCGATTGTCCTTAACAACACTGTGCAGAGGGGGGAGAGGTTAGTAGAGAAGCGCAAGAGGGCATATGTGTAGGGTTAAGGCATTGATGGCTGGCTGGACTTACCCATCATAGTCCTTCTCGCTCATAAAGCCTAGGACATGGTCAGCAGGGTGCTCAGGGCGGCGATGTGAGCTTGGGGAACATGCCCGGCTCTTTGTCAATATTCTTTCAACCTAGGGGGTACATACCCTCCAGCGGAGAGAAGCCACCAGTCAACAGGAGCTCCAGATCGCACAGCTGGCGCTCCGTCAGCAGCAACGATGGGAGGGTCTCTGCCTCAGCGGCCAGCTGGCTGTGACGAGGGGCATCGCGGGCGAGCAGGTCCTTGAGGACACCACCGTGGGGCGTGTTGGCCATGGTGGGAAGGAAGACGTGGGGAGGTGTGAGAGAGGTAAGGTACAGTTATATTCGGCAGACGACGACGTTTGGGGAAAAGACGTCACAAGCAACGACGGGGGGAAGCGTATGCGGGAGCAGAAAAGAGGAACAAACAAGAGGCACGGCGGAAAGAAGAGAAGGAAGAAGAGAAAGACAAGAGGAGCTTGGTACGAGGGGGAGAGAGTAGTATAGTGTGTGAAATACGTTGCTCGTCTGTGGTCTATCGGCCTCGTCCTTTAGCTTCCTTGCACTTGGAGGACGGAGGCAAAAGATCGTATAAGTAGATCGCTTCCTTCCTGCCTTTTTCTTCCTTTTTTTTTTCTTCTTCTTCTTTCCAATGTATCCAAGGTTGTTCCTTCCACTCGTTCCGTAAGCAACAAGGTACTTACTGACCACCTTCTCTTTGGACGCGGCCGCGTCCCTGACAGGACCAAAAAATAGGAAAGAGCGCCAGACAACCGCAACTTCTGCCCTTTGGCATATTAGTCAAGAACCCCCGAATCGCCAAATCTGCACCAAACTACTAACTTTTTTGCCGCGTGCGTTTTAGCTCCGATTGCGTGCTCGACGTGACCCAGCTTTTTTTCCTTCCCACTGCTGCTGCACAAGGCGTAAATGTCCATACAAAAGCCATGCCTTTGTTGTAGAAACACAGTCCTCCCGTGCAAAAAAACCTGCAATTGCGACCACCGACAACCGTGCTCCTTCCTGCCGTTGCCGTTTCCCACGCGGCTCCGGGGGATTGCGTTCTTTCCGTCTGCCGCGCTCTCTGTCGGGGCGTTCCTTCCTCCTGCCGCGATCAAGGACACTTGCCGCTCAGATTTTTCTTCTTTTTCTTTCACTTTCTCTTTCTCGTTTTCGTTCTCGTTCTCAAAGGTTCGCCTTCTACCTTACGTAATTATATAGGGACTGCGCATTTCTTCCATGCTTCCTGCCGTCTGTCCGTCGTCCCCAACTGCCTCATTTGGCAATCCCACGCCTTGTGCGATTTGCACCATTCGCATGCGCCCCAGCCAAGCCCCGCGGTCCTCCCACACAGATGACTAACGTAGTGGGTCTTGGCCTTCCGTCCATATCTCAACGATCAGCGGTTGGCCACGTTGGACATCACATCACCAACAACCAAGAAAGGCCAAGACGAAGCCACGACGATGAGAGGACAACAGTATAAGGTGTAATCGTGGGCACCAAATGGGAGACGCTGCCAAGTGTACACGTGTCGAAAATGGGTTCTTTGGGGTTTTTACTAACTTTCTTCTTTTCTCTTCTATTTCTTCCTAAAACTGTAGTTTTTGATATTCCTTTTCAACATCGAGGTTGTATCCTTGTAATCCCACGACATGGCCGCCGCTCCGGATTTTTCGTATTTTGTTCACGCTGAACTCCTCAAACCACTGGTCAACTGTAAATGTCTCTCTATTTCGTGTCATTAGTTCGTAAACCTGCGTGGATGCTAGCCGTATGAAAAAAAACAACAAAAAAACAAGTAGCAGCACAAGGTATAACGGATGATGGTGTAAACAAAGAGCCAACGTCAGACGAATACAACAGGCGCAAAATAGAGACAAGAAGGAAGAAGGGGGAGAAACCCCGCGCGCATGCATACCAGGCAATGCGAGTGGCCAACCCCCCCCCCCCCCCCCCCGTATGCACGTCGCTCACTCCGTGGACCGTCCAAAGAACAAAAAACTAGAGGTTGCTCTGAGCAAAAATGATGATGCAATGAAAACAAAACTGCCCTACCCAACAAAACCCACACGCTGATGATGCACACCTGCTCTAAGTAATGATAAGGCCCCTCCCTCCAGAAAAACAAAAAGAAAATATGGACGAGTTCCCCGTTTAACCTGTTTGTACAATTTCCACCTCTTCATAACTGGAGCCCTCCCACTCGTTCTTTGCCCCCTTTACCGCCTTCGTTGACGCACCACCTTGGTCGCATCCAGCAGCCAAAGGTTGACCGCAGTGTCATTGTCCTGCACCGCAGGACTGGGGTCCGACACTGCGTCCCACGTCTTGAGCCCAAACCGGACACGCTTGACCCTGTTGTCGTTGCTGTTGAGTCCGAAAAACCCGCCGTACCCAGTGCCACTGGCCATTCTCTTCAGCGAACCCGGCGGCACAGACAACGGCCCGGCCCCGCCTTCGCCGGTGTTGCTGGTCTGTGACCACTCGCGCGGTGGTGGGGCTGGCGGCGGCCGGCCGAACAGCTGCATGTGGGGTAGCCGCTCGAGGTACAGCCGCGGGTAGTAGATCGATGCGGACACGGGGCTCGAGAGCACGTAGGCCATCACGGGCTGGAGGTCGCCGCCGCCGCCGCTGGTGACGCTGACGAGGCCGTCCCGGCTGACGACAGCATCGCGCAGCGCCCGCACGCAGTGCTGGCGGGTCTCGTCCGAAAGGCCGTCGGATAGAAGGAGCGCCGTGTCGAACAGACGGCTCTGCAGAGCCAGGCGGTGGCCGCTCAGGGAGCCATCTGTATTGTCTGCCAAAGACGAAACCTCCACAAAAAGGCTTACAAGAGCAATGCAGGCGCCCGCGTGGACCGACTCCTGTTCTAGGTCCCGGCTGGTGCGCGCCAGTCCAACTATGCCGAGGCCGCTGCCACCCGCAGCGGCAGTACTTCCATGGATGCTGCCGCTGCCGCCGCCCACGGTGAAGTTGTTGTTGGCAACAGCGCCAAGGTTGGCCATCATATTCACGCCCGTGCTGGTGTTGGCATTGACCGGGCTGCCAAAAGTACCGGGGGATGTGTCTTGCGGCGGCGCTCTGGTATCGGATCGCGCTACACTCCCCGCCGCCGCACTTCTGGTGCTCGCCGTGACCTGCAAATCGCCCTTCGCCTCCACGCCAAGCAAGAGAGCATCGCGGTTCGGTAGGTGGAGCAGGATGAGAGACAGTAGTGCCGGTAACCAGTCCCGCAAGATGGCGTACTTCAAGTCGCTGATGCGTTCCGGTTCCGCCACGTGTAAGTCTTTTCGCGTAGCTGCCGGCGCCGTTGCCTGTAGGAGACTCCACAATTCGCCCAGTTTATCGACAATGGAGGAGTCAAGAGGCGGTATTCCAGATGGCGGGAGCATGCCTGGCGACGGAGGCGGCTGTAGCGTATTTGCGACTGCTGTGGCGGCAGACCCTGTTGTTGCTGCAGCCGCCAAAGCCTGCTGCTGCTGCTGCTGCTGCTGCTGCTCGAGTTTCTTCTGAAATTGTTGTTGTTGGTTGAGCATAATTGTCCGGACAATGTCGAGAAACCCACCCGCTACATGAAAGTCCCCTGTTTCTACCTCCTTGTCGTCGACGTCCGCGGCCGGCACTGTGGTTGCCGTGTCCGCCGCCGCTGTGATCTTGTTCCGCGTCGGCACCATATCCAGAAATCGTGCTTGCGCGTGGTCCTTCAAGCCGAAGGCCATGTCGGCGGGTAGGCTATGCAAGACGCTTAAGCTCGAGAATTGGGACTCGGACACCGCACGCAAGATCAGGCTGGCCAAGTTGTCGGCCTCTCTGGCGCGCTCGGCCACCGAAGTGTATGGGCCGGGCGATACCACCAGGCTGAGAGCGAGCTGGCCCATGTTGGCTGCGAACATATCCAACTCCCGAAGCATCTCCAGTGGGGAGCGCCCTGGCATAATTTCTCTGGTCAGAGCCAGGGTCATCATTTCCCACAGACCGCTGCGGACGCTCTGGTCGCTTGTCTTTGAGAGGGCACTCGCAGCTTTGGGGGCATCAGCAAAAGCGGCGGTGCGCAGGAGGCGAGAAACAGAGAGGGCATCAATGGGCTTCCTAGCTGCCACGATGGGCTGCATCGTAAGCACACCTTGGCTGTTCTGCCGCTGATGGTGCCGCCATAGCGTCATTTCGGCGACTGCGTTCCGGACCAGCGAAGCAACCGCGGCGGGTGCCACGAAAGGCACATCGTGCTGGAATAGTCGGAATCGTTGGCACTCGTCGCATGTGAGCATGGGATGGTCGTCCGCAATTGGCACAGACAAGAGCGTCAGCACGTCCTGGAGGTAGGATGTGCGCCACGTGTTCCGCGCGGGCGACTGGATCATGGCACCCGGCTCGCGTGGCTGCTCATCCGCTGTGGTGGCCATAAGACTTGCGAGATGAAGACACCCAAAGACGATGAAGACAGGGTAGATGGTGCCAATGGGCGGCCGGTCGCGCATGGTACGCAACCGCTTCAGCCACTTGATCATGATCGTGTCGAAATGGGACGCGTTGAGCTGCCGCAGGCGTGCAAACAAGCTCCCCGACAGACGCAAGTCGTCGCGAGAGCGGCTGTGCGTTGACCGGGCCGCCTCTGGCGACATCCGTCGCCACTGGTCCTGACTGATCATAGCAATGGTGCCAAACAAACGATCCACGGTGGCATTGTCGACGGCGGAGCCGTTGCTCGCAAGTTTCGCCATCTCCTCACGGACTTCGTCGGCAGCCGTGTCGTCCTGAGGTACAAGCGGTCCTCTGCCATCAGAGAGCGGGGAGCAGTCTGCATCGTAAGTCGCGACGCATAGGCGCTGTTCGATATCTGACAGGCGATTATGAACTTCCGTTGCCATCACGAGGCCCACCTCAAAGTGCTTCCTCATGATCTCGTTCCCGGTGATAGCTGCAGCGTTCGTTGTCGCACCATCTGACACAACCTTGGGAATCAGCCGGCGAGGGTGTCTATTGACCCCGAGGATGAGACTGCCCGGGCCCGGCGAAGGCATTTTCTCGGCCAGCGCGGGCAATGCCAGCAACAATGGCCGCACATCTGTGCCAGGCGGTAGCAGAGTCTGGAAGGCTGTGGTGGGCCCCGAGTCCACACCTGCAGTGATCGCAAGCGCCCGGCCCATGACCTTATCGTAGAGGGCACGAGCGCTTCCGAGGGCAAGAAAGGCCGAGAGATGCAGGTTGACGGTGTCGGCGCAGAGAGCCATGACGGTGATGCTCTGTGGGCGGTTTGCCAGCGAAAGAATGAAATCCGACAAGAGGCGCATGTCATCCGTCTTCTCGATCAAGCAGCGGACAGCGTTGGCCCGCTCGAGCGACATGTTTGCTGGGTTGACTGCATCTAGACTTCTGGCCTTCTGTGATGCGACCTGTGCCGTGCTGAGCTTGCTAAATGACCCTGGCCTACCCACAGCCGCTCTGCCTGCCGCGGCTTGTGGTTCGCCGACGGGCTTGTACGTGCGCATCGGCGCGACCACGTTCCGGTCGAGCCATTCTGCAACGGCCATCTTGACGTTGCGGCTTCGGTCTTCGATGATGCGTGCAAGTTTTGTGGCATAGGCGGAAAGCTTTGCATCCTTTGTCCCAGACACAGAGGTTGGAGCTGAGGCAGCCAGCGCATCTGATGTGGCTGAGACTGTGGGGGCCGCTGATGGCGCCGCTGTATCGAAAACCTTGCGCAGCTGATTCAAGATGTTATCAATGTCTTTTGTTTCGTAGTCAGTGTCATAGCCGAGGCGCCTCAGGTGGTTCGAGCGGAGGCTGGATGTGGACCGGTCCAGGAGCCGCACAGGCAGCTCAGCAACGAGGCGGATGTGAGGCCGGCCCTGGGGGACAATTTCGTCAACGTCCGAGGTCCGACTCCGCAAGATGAGAGATGCAAGATACTGGGTCGGTAAAAACAGGCCTTGGGCCATGAGGAGGCCCACAAGCTGGTAGAAGGCTCTGCTTCCCTCGGGCTGCTTGTCCTGAAGGGACTGAAGATTCTGTTGGTGTATGTTTGACGGGATATTTGCGGCGACCCTGCCGCCGCTCTTTGGTTTGCTTTCGTTCGTGTACTCCGATGACAGGAATCCCAGAACATAGCTTGTCACCAGCTTCGCATCGTCTTGGCACAGCTCGCCGATCAGACGAGAAGCGATGTACACCTTGGCAAGGCCAGGGCGATGAAGGGATGCACACCACCGGATCACAAACAGAGTCGCCTGCTGCTTGTCAAGGCGCAGAAACTCGGCAAAGTGGGATGAAAAGTCCTGTAGAGACCGTAGAGCGTTATCAAGAGGAAGAAGATAGTTTTGCACCTGTTCCATCTCTGCGGTCATTTCTGGACGAAGACAGTCGTTGCGGTGGCGGATCGTCGAGACAGCATCGAGCGATGCAGATGCTTGGCTGGATGCCGGGGAGGAGGGAGAAGGAAGAAGCAAGTTTGTCAACAACTTTTCGTATCGTGGCCACACCGGGTGGGAGACAAAGGCATCTGGGTGACTCTGGACCATGATCTCTAGAAGCTTTTTTGTCTGAACGGAAGAGATGTTGGCCGCTTGGAAGTGAGATAGCTGTGAAGAGGGCAATGTTAGTGTCTGGGCACCCACTGACTCGAACACAATACAAACGAGACGCCGGTGGCAAGGAGAATACTGGAAGCTCACATATTCGAGACGGGACAAGACAGTGGCAGCCAGGTGACTGCTCGTCTTCCGCCGCAGCATGATCCCATGAAAGTACTCCTCCACAACAAACATCCAAAGGTCAAAGTAGGGCGTCGAAGTGGATGCCGCCGCAGGCAAACATGCGGCGCTTCGCAAGCCCACGAGCATCCAGTTGAGGAACTGGTTGTGGTCGAGCAGCCGCTCCATATATAGCTGGCGGGCAAACCGCGCTGCATACATCAGGCGGTCTTTGCCTGTGCCTTTGTCCAGATCCAGCTCTGCGAGAAAGGTCTCGACGAACTGCTGCACAGTCAGTGTCCAGTCCTTCAACCAGCGCAGCTCGGACTCGGCCAGGACGGCAACGTTGCTGGAGCCCTTGCGTTTGAACGCGCGCAGCTCCTGGGCGCCAACGCAGCGAGCGAGCCACATTGCACGGTCTATGGGCACCGATTTGAGCATACACTGCTCCAGCAAAACCTTGCCTCGGAGGCCGTGCGGGATGGTGCGGCTAAGCTTGCGGAGGGGGATGGTGGCGTTGGTGAGGTCGCGCAGCCATGACTCGCGGCGCGTGTCGGTGACGGTGACGCGAGGCGGGAGCTTGAACTGCGACGCGGGGGGGATGTGATTCTTTTCGCGAGAGAGGGCGTTTGCGAGCGCCAGTGCCTGCCCCAGCATGGCCGTGCTGTGCTTCTGCTTCAGCAGCAGCCAGCCACGGGCGGAGCTCGTCTCTGCGCTGTGCGCCTGGCTGTTTTGCAACCGGTCAAAATGGCCCAAGCGGACAGTCGCCTCGGTGAAGCGGTCTTCTGGGTGGCGTCCCTTCCAGGGGTTGAAGTCCATGTACCGAACCGCAGTGCCCTTTTGTAGGCGGCTTTTGGCCGCAACGGGCCCGGATGGAGAGGCACTGCTGCTGCCGGTGTTGTTGGAGCTGAAGCCGGCGCCGCTGGCCCTTCGAGTGCCACCAAACAGGCCCCCGCCGGCGGCTGCACGGCCCGCCAGGCCACTTTGCGATGGGGGCTGGGGCAAACCGCGGGATCCAGCCTTGGCGAGTCCGCCAAACCGGCGGCTCGGTGGCGGAATAACATAGTACGGCACGCCGGCAGGCACCTCCAGACGCCAGGGTTTCAACCGCCTGCTCTTGCCCGCAACGTCCGTGTCCCGTTGGCCGCCGGCCGACGAACCGCTGCTAAAAGCAAGCGCACTCGATTTCTTGAGGATTGACGCTCGTAGGCTGCCACCGCTGCTGCCGGCCGAGGCTGAGGGCGTACCTGACGCAGACGAGGTGGATGTAGCTGTGGCAGTCACATTTGCCTTTGGTTGGGCGTCCGCGTCCTTTTGTTTCGGCCCGATTTCCCAGGAGAATTCTCCAAAAGGCGCGCGCCCGCGACTCGAGCATATGGGAAGGCCTGGTTTTGAAGAGGCAGCGGAAGAGGCAGCGGCGGTGGACTTTGGCGTGGCGGCGTTTGACGCGGGATCAGCCCGCTCGGACGAGAGTTCGGATGGAAGAGGCAGCGACCTCACCTGTGGCTGGAAAGACGTCGTCAGCGAGCCCCCCCCATGACCCGTACGCGACAAACGCTGGCCAAGTGACGATGAACTCACACCAGCCTTTCCCGTATTGGTGGCTTCGGTCCCCGGGCCAGCGTTGAGACCGCGGTACAAGCTGTTGTTTCTTGGCCATCGCGAGATGGAAAACTTTTCTATAGATCTGGTAGGAGATATTCGTGTTTTTGACGGGTGCTGCTGTGGCTGCTTTTGCCTTGGCTTGTGATGCCGGGCGGCTTCACCGCCTGTACTCTGTTGCAGCAGCTGTTGTTGTTGGCGTTTCTGATGTAGTTGTTGCTGCAGCTGCTGGCCCTGCTGTAGCTTCTGTTGTTTTTGTACCTGTAGCTGCTGCAGCTGCTGCTGTTTGTGCATCTGCTGTTGGTGTAAACGCTGGTGCAACACCTGTTTCTGTGAAAGCTGCTTCTCGCCCCGGTGCTGCTGCTGCTGTTGCTGGTCGCCCGTCCGCCTCGGCACCGGAGGCGGCGGCGCCGACGGCAGAACCGGCGGATGCGGCTCGCTCGCCATGTGCGCAGCAATAGGACCAGCGCTTCCGATCAGGCGCGGCAGTTGTGCGCCCGGGATGGCGAGGAGAGGGAGGGAGGGGTGCGGAGGGTCGTCGTCAGTACCCCATCGATGAAAAGGCCGCAGCGGCCAGCGGAATTGGGCGGAACAAGGCGGTGCAGTGCGTATGCGGCGTGCACGGCGCTGCACACCGAATCAGAGCCGGACGGTGCTGTAGGGCCTGCGAGACGTGAGGATGATACAAATGCTGCCGATGGCTGAAGTCAGCATGGCCGACGATGCCCACGGCGCCGGGCCGAGGAGGGGGAGGACCCGGAAAGCAGAGCAGCACGGCACTGCCACGAGGCCGGTGGTCCGGGGGGGGGGCGGTGAGGAGGATCGGCAATGGGGGGCCCGGCGGTCACACAACCATCGCAATGCGAGCAACCGATGTGACCGTGGCCAGTTCGTCGTCCGTCGCCGTTTGCTGGCCTGTGTTCCGTTTCAGTTGCGCCAGCGGCTGTGGATTCGACGGAGCCGATGATACGACAGACAGCGAGGAGGAGGCCACGCCGGGTGGCTCACGTCTGTGCTTGGATGTGCGCCGTTGCGTGGCTCGATGCGCAACACAGTCGTCGAGACGGCCAGCTACTGGACCAAAAGAGGCGTAGAGATATCTTCGATGCGATGGCCGCCGGTGGTGTACTGGAGAGTGTGGGAGGCGGTGGTCTGGCTGGCGATTCCTAGATCGGGCGGAGCGGGTAGGCGGTCCAGGGTGCTGGGGGCTGCACCTGCCTGCTAGAATCCCGAGACGAGCCAAAACCTAGTGGGCAAGCACGCACTTTTCGCCGCCCGAAAAGGGCTGCTTCCGCGCTTTGTTCTTCCCGATTCAGCTGTCGCCCGCCCGCCAGCCAATCAGATGCCGCGATTGTCAACTCGCCATGCGGCGGATAGCGGGTTTTAGCTGGGGCGGGCTGGGGGTGGGGATGGTTCAGGAGAGGCAGGAGCGCCAGGAGCAGCGTGAGTTGCGGCTTCCTCGCTCCGGTCGGGCTTGGCCTGGCCTGGCACGAGAATGCGCTGTGACCACCTCGGCGCAGATTGCGCTGATAGTGCTATTTGTCATAGACAACAGAAGGCCCGCCCCTAGCAGCCCCCCCCCTCTCCGTATTTTAGTACTGTAGCACGCTCCTGCTCTCTTTGGCAGGGCCGTCGGCTCGGGTGCCGCCGCTGTGAGACGTTTTGCTGCAGATGCAAGATGCGCTAGCGCCTCGATAGGCACATGCCACAATACGGGTGCCGTTGAGTTTTTAGCAATGCGGGCTTAGTCACTCAGCACTCCGGCCAGGTCGCGCGAGCACAGCGTCGCAACTGCGCGGCCTCCTAATCAAAAGCTCCAGCAGCTCACTGCCCCTTTCTGTCCTCCATCCCAACCATCGCTGCCCAAACTCCGCGTCCCACGCCCCTGCTGTATCTACCAACATGTCTGGCAACAAGAAGGATGCTCGCCGGCTGAATCTGGGTACGATGGAGTAGAAACGGCCTCCTCCGTCGCTTTGGGCGCAATCTGCATCTTGCTAACTCGCCTCCCCCCCCCCCTTCCCAGTCGTCCCCTACCAGGAACCGGCGCCGGCCAGTGAAGACGATGGCGCTATCGCTTCGTCCCTGTCGTCGTTCATGCCTATGGCTGCCATGCTTACGCGCAACCGCTATGTTGGCTGGTACGTTGGATGTCCTGACTGCCGCGGTTGACTTGGCCGCACGCACACACACCATGCTAACCACTCCTCCCAGGGTCTCCGTCATCTTCAGCGTTATGAGCTGGCTCGGCGAGAGCGAGGCGGCGAGCAAGAAAGCCTCCATGCCTGGCCTCTTCTCCGTCGGCATGGCGTGTAAGTGTCACCGGCCTCTCCCTGCTCCTGTTGTGCTTTTCATTGTCGTGCTAACCCGCGTCCAGTTATGGGCCTTGTCGTCACCTACTTGCCGATGTTCCTTCCACCCCCGGGCGGCGCCCAAGCCCCCTCGACACCGGCTCCTGTGCCCGTCGCATAAGGGCCCGTACTGCGACACGATCGAATGGATTGCACGGATGCGCCGATCGACGGGGGACAGAAAAGTTTTATCAGACAAGTGCCGGTGAATTTGTTAATCGGCGGCCGCAGAACGGACCTGGGACGTGCTGGAGAATTGCACCAACGTACAGGAGGGGTATGGGTATGCCAGGGTGTACGAATACCGGTTGTACATATTTACCTTTATTAGCCACATATTGTTTTTTTAATACCCGGGTTTCGTCGTACATGGGCGGCCCTTTCGGGGGCCGGTGGGGGAGCAACTTCTGTCGGTGAAAACTGTTCACACATATGTCGTGTTCGTTCTAGTGAATCGTGGTTCTGTCTATATACGGACGTGTATGTTCTCAGATTTCCCCTCCAGACCATTCGCTAACCTCCAGAACTTTTTTGGGAGCCCCTATCTCTAATACGGGAAAGACAGAAAAACAAAACATGAACCATGAAAGCACGCGTTCTCTAGAACGACCCACGGACCGCCGCCTTACCGCCGACCTCTCTTGCCGTGAAGCTGACAGCCATATCGGCGCGGATGCTGATCGCCACCTCGATCTTGGCGCCCTTCTTCACGCCGCGCAGAGCAACCTCGGCCAGCACACCCTGCACCTTCCAGCCCTTTTTCCGGTCCTCCTCCTCGTCGTCCTCATCCGAGTCAAAGTCGGAGTCGTCCTCGTCCTCGGCGTCCTCGGCCTTGTCGGCCGCGCCCTTCTTGGCCTTGGACGTGGTGTGCACGTGCGTGCTGCCCTCGGCAAATTGCAGCAGAACGTCCCCGCCCTCCTTGGGGCCGGCCAGCAGGATGGCGCGGCGCACAGGCACGGCAGATTCGGCCGCAATGATGGGGGTGAACGCCTCCTGGGACTCGTCCTCGCCGGCGTTCAGGGGCACGGCAATGACGCCGACCGCCAGAGACGTGTGCTGCACCGTGCGCACCACGGGGTGGGCGCTCTGCTCGATCTCGTCGGCATCAAAGTCGCGCACCAGGTTGGCCTGCAGCGCCGCGCCGCGGGCCTGCAGCTCCGACGGGTTCGTCGCAGACGCGACGGTGCTCGGCGCCACGACCGCGGCGGTGTTGCCAAACAGAGCCTTGAGATTCTCGGCGATGCGGGGGGTGTGGCCGGTGCCGCCGGCCAGGAGCGCAACATCGACGTCGATCAGGTCGAGGCCGGCCTTCTTCACGACGGAGTCGACAAGGCGGTTGACGCCCTCGAAGACGGGGCGCGCCAGGGTCTCGTAGCGGATGCGGTTGATGCTGCTGGTAAAGTCGATGCCGTCGGCCAGCGACTCGATGCTGATGGAGGCGTTGGCGCCCAGGCTCAGCGCCTTCTTGGTGGCCTCGGCCTGGAGGCGCAGCTTCGCCAGGCTGCGGGCGTTCTCGCGCG
Organism: Ophiostoma pallidulum; assembly: GCA_019925425.1. Taxonomy (NCBI): domain Eukaryota; kingdom Fungi; phylum Ascomycota; class Sordariomycetes; order Ophiostomatales; family Ophiostomataceae; genus Ophiostoma; species Ophiostoma pallidulum. The sequence goes on from JADHKO010000018.1 coordinate 50,099, forward strand.
GGTCGAGGCCCTTGTTCTTCTTGGCAAACTCCTTGGCGAAGTGGTCAATCAGCAGCTTGTCGAGCGCGGCGCCGGTGAACTCGTAGTCGTGCACGGCGGCCAGCACAGTGGCCATGCCGGCGCTGGACGCAATGACGGCGGCATCCGACCGCGTGCCGCCCAGGTCGATGACAACAATGACCTTGTCCTTGCCCTGCTCAGCCGCCGAGGTGCCTGTGCCGGCCGCAGCCTCGGAGTCTATCCGTGCGCTGTGGGCGGCAGCAATAGCGGCGGGGTCGGAGATCAGCTGCAGGATCTCGAGGCCGGCGGCGTCGGCAGCCTTGATGATCGCCTGGCGCTGGGCGTCAGAGAAGTTGGAGGGGACGGAGATGACGGCCGACGTGACCTTGCGGCCGAGGAAGTCAGAGGCCGAGCCGATGAGGCGCCGCAGGTAGCGCGTGGCGACCTCGTGCACCGTAATGGTTGAGGGCTCGGCGGGCGTCACCTCGGCCTCGGCGTCGCTGCCTGCCTCGCCGGCCTTGTCGGTAATGGTAAAGGTCACTTCGCCGTTGGTTTCTTGTGGGTGCGCCGAAGCATGGCAGTAGGTGGGGTCGATGGAAGCGAAGCTGTGACTTTAAGTTAGCAAAGCGGCGCCGCCGAAGGGGTGGGGGTGCACGCAGCACGGCAAAGGAGCCGCCTTACTCTCTTCCGAGCAGGTCCTTGAAGTAGGCCACGGTGTTCTTGGAGTTCCGCACAAGAAAGCTCTTAGCCTGCTGGCCGTAGTACTCCTCGCCGTCGACGTAAGACAGAACAGTCGGGATCTGGCGGTCTGCGCGGGTCAGCAAAACACGAGAGACAAAAAGGCAGGTCTCACGTTGCGGAAGCGTACGTACCACCGTCCTCGTTGGCAATCACCTCGGTCCGGTCGTCAGACGTGTAGGCGATCGAGCTGTTGGAGTTGCCAAAGGCGATGCCGATGGCTGTGCGCTCCTCCGGCGCAAACTTGGATGCGGGCCGCAGCGCCGCTTCCGCCTCAGAAGCCATTTGTAGGGTTGTGGGAGAGAGTCTAGCCTGGTGCGCTGTCTTTGTGGGATCGGATTGCAAGAGGGTCCTGGGGTCGGGACGGATGGGCGTGTGGGCGTCGAAGAAAGCTCGCAGGGCTGGACATGGAAACGAAGCAAAAAGGCGTCCAAGTTAAAAAAGTCTATCAGAGAAAAAAAAATAAGAGTCGTATCGTTAGCGCCCACGTTTGGGCCGCCAGTGGTGTAGGTATATATACTAGTGGATACACCAATTATACTTATAGAATAATGTACCTAGTACATCGTTCTCCCACGGTCGTACTTGGAGGCTCAGCAACCAACAGCAACTGAAGGAAGAGTATGTCATTGCATCTCGTCAACGAGCCAAAAAGTAGCACTTATGAGAACTCTAAATATTTAAAAACACGTGTGCAGTAAAAAAAAGATTGCTCCCATGTCGCGTTTGGCTGTCTTTGACGCATGGCCGCAGCCGTGCTAATGCGTCACGTGACAGCGCTCCAGCGTGTTGCTGGGAGACACCCCTAAACTTTTTTTCTCAGAACGGGAAGGCTCCAACTACGCGACGGCAGAGAAGGAGCGGCAGAGCTGCCTTTTTTCCCTGCACGTTGGCGCCAGCTCCGTTTGCCCAAATTCGCAGTATTCCTTGCATCGACGGCCTGTCATCAGCACCGTGCATCGCACATTGCATTTCCCGGCTTCTGCTGTGTTTCCTTTTTCTTTTTGCTATCCTCTTTGCGCCCCTGTCTGTCTTGTCTGGCCGATTCTCACGACGCGCCCCTTCCCCCCCAAGCCAACATGGCGCCGTTGGTTCTTCACAACGTGCCCGACGAAGAGCTCTACGTCGGCAAAGACGGCATCACACGGCCATTTGCCGTGGTCGGCGCAGCAGATGAGTACGCCGAGAACCCTGAACCCGAGCCGCGCCGAATCTCTGTTGTTCAGAAGACCAGACCACTAACGCGACCCTGTGTCCTTGTAGGCGACGATCGGCACGGTTACGGCGACAAGCCACGGCCAACCATGGGTCGTTTGGTCGCGCGCGGTCGCGCGGACGGGCTGGGTCGGTTGGTCCGAGCAACGGACGGAGCAAGCAGCAGCCGGGCAAGACGGTAACCACGGCGTCCATGGCGGCCGACGAGATGTTTGGCCAGTGGAAGAAGACGCAGGAGGTGGTCCACCATCACCAGCACGACGCGCACCACCACCACGCCGGCGCCGATGCGCAGAATGGCCAGCTGCAAGACGACCTCCTAGACGCACGCGCACCGGCAAACGACCGATCGTCGTCGTCGCGGAAAGTCAGCGGCGGCAGCACAGGTACCAGTAACGACGATACGCAGACGACGCCAACCTCGCAGCAGCAGCAGCAGCAGCAGCAACCGATGATCCAGAAACCCCAGAACCAACCCACCGAAGTCATCCTCCGCGGCTACCGCTCGGCCGGCTACCAGTACGCCGCGCTGCACCACTACGAGCAGATTGCCGGCCGGATCTGCGAGGACTACCCGCGTGACCCGCCCGTCGGCAGCCGGCGGTACCGGTCCAACCTGCGCGACGCAGCAGCGCGCAGCGCCGCGACGCTGGAATCGAACGGGCGGGCGGCGCTGACCGTGGCGGAGCGGCAGGCGGTGATGCGCGCGGCCGGCGGCCAGCACTGGGTGAAGGTGACGTTCGAGTCGGTGCAGGCGGCCGACGCAGCGCTGTACGCGTCGCCGCAGAGCATCCTGGGATACCTCGTGTCGGCCGAGCCGTTTCGGGGCGTGGCGCTGTCCGCCGCGGACGACGTGGCGGTGCCCGACCCGGACGCGATGGTCGAGTACGAGCAGACAGCGCATGGCGGCTACGGCGGCCGCGGCGGCGGCTACAGCGGCAGCAGTGCGTTCTCAACTACCTCGTCGCATACGGTGGACTCTGGCACGGTTACAAACGAAGACCCCTTTAGCAGCAGCAGCGGCCGGCAGGGAACGACGACAGCATCAATAGCGTCGTCGTCAGCAACCGCCCCGGGGGGGCTGGGTCTGCCCGGGGCCCTACGGCGGCAACCATGGGGCTTAAGCCACGATGCCGAGATGGATGTCGACGCGGACACGGAACTACAAGCGGCGGCTGCAACAGCGCCGTCCTCCCAGCACGTGACTGGCACGGCTGAAGGCGAGGGCAACGGGTTCTGCCGGCGGATCCCGACAGCGCGGCGGGCGACGCTCAAGTCACCCGAGCTGGCCTTGCTGCCGCGCGAGTCGACGGTGAAACGGTTCGTCAAGCGTCTGCCGCTGCTGCATCGGCTGACGGGAACGATTATTGGCAACCAGGTGCCGCGCCTCGAGAACGGACTGTTTGACTGGGAGAAGGCAAGCTTGTATTGGAAGCTCATATGGTGGCTGGACAATTTGTTCAAACTGTTCTCGGGGGAGATTCTCGACGCCAACAAGGACGAGTAGAGGAGGGGGGGGGGTAGGGGGGTAGGGGGGTAGGGGGGTTCAGGGTATTGGAGTCCGATTCTGAACCACTGGCTTTTTAGATGGGTTTGAGGGCCTAGGGCTACCATTTCAGCGGGGTGGGGATAGGGGCGCACAATTCAGCATGCAGATGGTCACCCTCGGGCAGCGCCGTGGATGACTCTGTTGCCTTTCTAGGGAGGTTTCATAAACTGCTATTTGCCGTGCATCCCGGGGCGTTCACGAGACGAACGGACTGCTTCACGGCAAAGCACATGATCCAGTCTTTTTTTTTGGTTCATTTATTCTATTTGTAATATGTACGGAGCAACGCAGAAGAAGCAAGACATTGTTATTTTTGGGCCCGTTTTACTAGGAGATGGAAGAAACCGGTGTTCCATGCTCACTTCGCCTCCTTCTCAGAACAGGAAAAAAGAAAACAGGAAATCCTTGAGTCTCAAATTTCAAAACAACGAAACAACTCAGTTGTTCTCCTTGACAAACTTGCTGTTCTCGACGGTGTACAGGTCAAGGTACTCGTCGACGGGCAGGCTGTCGACCTTGCTGGGGTCGATGCTCAGCTTGACGAGCTGCTCGACGCGCTCGGGGCTGAAGTGGGGCTCCAGGTGGCGCTTGTACTTGGCGAGGATGACGGGCTTGGCCTCCTCGCGGCGCAGCGGGTGGCCGAGGGGCGCCTCGACGACGACCTCGGGCAGGACGGTGCCGTCGTTGAGCTCGACGGTCAGGGCGTTGGAGATGGTGCGCTTGTCGGGGTTGTGGTAGTCCAGGGTGAACTGGGGGTCCTCGACGCAGGTGATCTTCTTGCGCAGGGCGTCGAGCGCCTCGCTGGTGGCGGCCTCGGAGTCGTCGAGGTAGTCGTTGGCGGTCAGGCGGCCGTACTGCAGCATGACGGCGGCCATGTACTGCACGCAGTGGTCGCGGTCGGCAAAGTTGTTGAGCTTGGCGAACTGCTTGTCGATGATGCGGATGCAGGCCTCGTGCGTGCGGCAGGTGATGGCCTTGATGTCGGCCGACGACTTGCCCATCGCCTTGAGCTGCGCGTGCACCTTCTCGGCGGCCTCGACGGCGGTCTGCGAGTGGAACTCGGCGGGGTACGAGACCTTGAAGAGCACGTTCTCCATGACGTAGCTGCCGTAGGGGCGGTTGAACTCAAAGGGCTTGCCCTTGAACAGCACGTCGTAGAAGCCCCAGACGGGGGCGGACAGCACGGTGGGCACGCCCTTCTCGCCCTGCTTGACGCGCAGCACGTTGGTCACGGCGCGCGAGCAGGCGTCGCCGGCGGCCCACGACTTGCGCGACATGGTGTTGGGCGAGTGGCGGTAGGTGCGCAGGCTCTGGCCGTCGACAAAGGCCTGCGAGACGGAGGCGGCAATGCCGGCCTTGTCGAGGCCGAGCATCTCGGCAACGACGGCGGCGGAGGCGACCTTGACGAGCAGGACGTGGTCGAGACCAACCTTGTTGAAGGAGTTGAGGATGGCCAGGTTGCCCTGGATCTCGTGCGCCTTGGTGGTGTAGGCCAGGACGTCACGGATGGTGATGATGCGGCCGCCCGCGAGCTTCGCGGCGGTGCCGCTCTTGTTGGTGCGGTTGATCCAGTCGGCCACGGCCAGGATGGAGCCCAGGTTGTCGGAGGGGTGGCCCCACTCGGCGGCCAGCCAGCAGTCGTTGTAGTCGAGCCAGCGGATCATGGCGCCAATGTTGAAGGCACCGTTGACGGGGTCCAGCACGTAGTTGGTGCCGGGCACGCGCACGCCGTTGGGCACCGTGGTGCCGTCGACGATGGGGCCGAGCAGCTTGGTGCACTCGGGGAAGCGCAGGGCCTCAAGACCGCAGCCGAGCGTGTCCAGGAGGATCCATCGCGCGGTGTCGATCTGGCGAGTTCAGTCAGCAACGAGACGGGGGCACAGAGGGCGCTGTTTTTTCTTAGGGGGGGGGAAGGACATACCGCAAGCTCCGAGGTGATGGGCTTGGTCACGTACTCGGCGATGTCGTCGATCTCCTTGTCGTAGGCCATGTTGGTCTCGGGGATGGGGGCGGAGGAGTAGGCGCGGCGGCCGGCGGGCACGAAGCGGGACTGTCTGGAGGTCGGCGCGGCGAAGGCAGAGGTCGCCGACGAGGTGTGCAGCAGCGCGGAAGAGAGGACGGCGACGGAGCGAGTCTGGGGCCGCAGCACGCGGGAGGCAAGGCGAAGGCTGCGCGTAGCGGAGGACATGGCTGTGAGCGAGATGTGAGGATGCACGAAGAAAGCACAAAGTGAGGAGGGTCAAACGCGGGGGGGGGGGAGGGGGAGGGGAAGGGGAAGAGGGGGGGGAGAGAAGATGCAGTGCTCACTCTTTCAAGAAGGGGAGGAGGAAACTAATAAGGACGCGGGGTGGGGATGGCGAGGAGGAGCAAGCTGTCTCGATTTGTGCGTCGTGTCTGTTTTCTTTTTTTCTTTTTTTCTATTTTTCTATTTTTTCTTCTCTTTTTCTTTGCGTATATTTTGCAGGGCCTTTTAATTCCTGCCGTGCATGTCTGACCTCGGGTCTTGGGGCAACCAACGATCCCAACCCTCGACACAGATCCGTGGCCAGCGGCGAGGGCGAATCGCTAGCTTCCTCGGCTGGAAGCTCAACGTGGGGTGCGGGCGTCGACGGTCCCTGGATTCCCTTAACGCGGCCGGCTTTCCGATCCACGGCCTGGCCTGGCCACCCCCCACCAAAACGTCGAGGTGCCCCCCCAATTCGCCGGCCGGGAAATGCTTTACCGCGGGAAGCCGAGAATATTGGCTCCACCCTGGCAGCGCTGGGAGCGCCAGTTGCCGAGAAAGTCTTGCCCGCCCTCTCTCGAACCCTCTCGTACGTTCGTGCCTTCCTTCGTGGCGGCGTCGCAGGCGGCGGCCACGACGGACAAGCGCATACTTATGCTTCTACCCGTGCGGCCTCTCCGACGAGGCCTGAAGTCCGTCGGCCGAGACCTTTGCGATCGGTGCCGATTCGTCTATCCAACGCCGTGCGCAGTTTGTTCCCAGTCGCCTACGGCAGCTTCCAGATTCGCTCCCGCGAGATCGTGCCTCCAGTCTTTGCCTTTGTGTCGTCACGGCGTCTGTCCTGTTGAGATGCCTCATGCCTCACGCCTCATGCCTCCCGTGAAGAAAGAATCATGCCCTATGGCTCTGTAAGATACATCTGTCCCTATGCTCTGTCGTGTCTGAATCGCTTCGCACAAGTCTTCTCTTCATCTCTCGCGCCCTATGGCCACCCGCCAGCAAAAAATTGCGGCAAACGACGGCGTTTCCTCAGTCGACTTTTCTTGCCCCACTAAGCACCCCGCTGCTTGGTTGGCCAATTCGGACGCGACCCCTCCTCCCCACCAATGACCGGGGCCCGCTACCCCGAGTCGGCGCCAGAAGGAGCTTGGCGAAGCAGCTTGGCGTGCCGCGGAGGAAGGAGCCACCCACAAAGAAGCTCGACAGCAGCCCCAAGCCTGTCAGCCGCCACCAATGCTTGGAGCTGCTGCTCTCACCGATGTCGGCAAAGCGGACACGCAGCAAAACAGCCTGGATCGCGACCGACCTCACCCCTTCTCGCGATGTGGCTCTTCTCGCCTCTCCTGGTCTGCGCCTCCACCTTTGGGGTGGCGCTGTCCTTGTCTTCGCACGCGTCGTCGCCACAATATCAGACACTGCCGTCGCTGCGCGAACAGGCCGCCATCCAAGATGCCTGGACCGCCGAGCGCAAGACGACCATTCCGGGTCTCCTCGAGAAACACGGCGTCGATGCTTGGCTGGTGGGTGTTTTTTTTTTCTTTTTTTCTTTTCGTCCACTGAAAAGAAGACCTTCTGTCGCTGAAAAACAGGCCTTGTCGTAGATGAGCCAGCGCGAGTATGCAGAGGACACGGTCTTCTGGTCGCTCAAGGCCGCCGGGCAGTTCTCGGCGCGTCGGCGGACGACCGTCCTGTACCTCTGCGGAAACACGTCCGCCCTGCACCCGCCCGTAACAGCGCGTACGCACACCCTGGTCGACCCGGCCTCGGGGCGCACCGCCACCGAGTACTGCTGGATCGACAACACGCCCTCGCTGTGGCCGGAGCTGCGCTCCGTGCTTGCTGCTGCCGCCCCCGCCCGCATCGCCATCAACGCCGCCGAGGACCTCGCGTTTAGCTCGGGGATGCACGCGGGCGAGCTGGCCGCCGTCGAGCGCGGCCTGGGCGCCGAGTGGACCGCCCGCCTCGTCGACAACGTCCCCCTGCTGGCCATTGAGCTCGTCGCCACCATGGTCCCCGGCAGGCTGGCGTGGTACCGCCGGCTGCAGGAGACGGCATGGGCCATCATCGCGGAGGCGTTTAGTGCGCGCGTCGTGGCCCCCGGCACGACGACCACGGCCGACGTCGAGTGGTGGATGCGCGACCGGCTGCAGGCGCAGAACATGACGACGTGGTTCCAACCGTCCGTATCGGTGCTGGCGGCGGGGGAAAACCCGTTTGCTGCTGCTGCTGCGGCTGCTGTTGACGCGGTGTCCGATCGGGCCAGTGCCCCCACCATCCAGTACGGCGACATGCTGCACGTCGACTTTGGCGTCACAGCCCTGGGACTCAACACCGACACCCAGCACCTTTGCTATGTGGTGCCGCCCGTGGGCCATCCCTTGCGGGGCCCGGCCGCAGCCGACGACGACGGGGGCCGCGGCAGCCTCGTCCCTGCTGGCCTCCGCAAGGGGCTGGCGGCGGGAAATCGCCTGCAGGATCTCGTGCGCCACGCCATGGGCCGGTCGGTTGGCCGCTCCGGCAACGACGTGCTCCGCGACTGCCGCGCAGTCATGGACCGCAAGGGCTGGGCGGGCCGGCTGTACTCGCACCCGATCGGCGACTGGGGCCACGCGGCGGGTGCCGTGATCGGCATGACCAATCTGCAGGACCGCGTGCCTGTGCTGGGCGACCTGCCGCTGTTGGCAAACATGTACTACAGCATTGAGCTGATGGCCGAGGTGTACGTGGCCGAGCGCAACGGCACCATGGTGTTTCCACTGGAAGAGGACGTGTACTGGGACGCCGCCACAGGCGCGTGGGAGTGGGTGTACGGCCGTCAGGAGCAGTTCCACCTCGTCCTTCCTGATGGCGAGGTAGAAACGGAGCACAAGCCGGCAATGGGGCCAAAGGAGTTGTAAACTGTACCCCAAAAATGAGGCCAATGGGACTTTGGGAAAACCACTTCCGAGCTCTACGTAATAAACTGCCCTCAGATCATTGTATCGTGAAATCTCATGTCGTCGTTCGCCGTGACGGCCCCCCCCTCCCCCCCTCCCCCTCCGCCCGGTTTTCTGCCCTCTGCTCACGGTTGCCATGGTCGCCGTGCTTTAGTGGCTGATCGGTGTCCACCGAGCCAGGCGGCCGACCCGTTCGCCCACGTTCCGCACAATGCAGAACCGCGCATCTCCGCTGACCGCCGATCCTCGCGCCGCTTCGCCGTTTTTGCCGTCCTCGCCGCGCTCGTTGTCCGCCGCGACAATCGCCTCCACCAGTTTCTGTGCACCGACGTGCCCGATCCCGAACCCCTTCCCGGTCTGGAACCGCTGCGCACCGCTCGTGACAAAGCCGATGAGGTCGTCGCGGCCGGGGCAGGGAAGGTGCCCATTGTCGGCGTCCATTGCAGCGGCCAAAGGCCGCGGGTATGGAAGGCGTGTCTCCAGCAGCGACTGGGCGAGCAGTCTCTTGCGCGTTGCCATGTCAGCGTCGGCAGGCATGCGCTGTGGCGGCTGCAGGCGGGCAGCGTCGAGTCCCGCGCTGCGCAGCGTCGCTCTTTTCTGAGGCCCCCCCGGGGAGGGGGCGAGAGCGAGCCAGCGCGCGCGGAGGCTGGCAGGAGAGCCGTGTTTGTGGGCATTGCTGTCCTCGTCCCCCGTCGGCAGGCGGTAAATGCGCGCCCGTGGTTCTGGCGTGGAGCCCGAGAGCATCTGGATGGAAATGGTCATCAACTGGTACGGCGAGCGCCAGACGGGCGGCCGTTGCAGGCGCGCCGTTTGAACGGCGGCGCGGACGTCGGCCCAGGCGGCGTGCTGCATGTGGCGGACCACGTCCGGCATGGTTTTGCACGGCCGCAGTGCCTCAAACTGAACCCGCTCTTCACCGAGGCCGCTGCTGTCGGTCTCTGCTTCTGCTTCGAAGACGTCCATAGTAGCGGCGCCGGTGTCGATGGTATCCTGGGCGTCGCTTGTCTTGCTCAAATGTGCGTCCTTGCCGCTTCCGCCCTTGGACGTGTCGGCGGCAGCCAGAATGGGGGTTGCCGGAACCGTGTCGACAGCAAAGAGATGCTCCCAGTCGCACGCAAAGCCCGACCCCAGCTCGCCCTTTGTGCCGTTGCCAAGGTCGACGGCGCCCCACTGGGGTCGTTTGGCCGTTGGCTTCTCATTCCACTCCTTTTCGCACCGCCGCCGGCTCTGCAGTTCCCAGTCCCACCCGGTGGGGGTGCCTGGGAAGTCGGCCGGGAACCAGGGCAGGCCACGCTCCAGTGCCATGTGGCGCTGTTCGTCCAAGCCGGCACACATTGGGTGCTGCCCGCTGCTCAGCTGCTGGAGGTGAAGCTGGCGCCAGATGACGTCGATGCACGCCCGCGGCGCGATGAGCGTCCACGTTGCACTAGCAGAACTGCCGCTGCCGCTGCTGCTGCCGCCGAGGAGCGCCGCAGATGCAGCAGGAATAGCGGCCGAACCCACCGCGGCAAATATGACGGGGATGGGCCGACAAGAGGGGTCGACGAGAAGTCTCTCGCCGGCTGTCAACTTGCCGCGCCGCTTGTCGATGACGGACTGTGGCGGCAGTTTTGTGGAGTTGTGTCGCCTCAATGTGTCAAAGAGCGCTGACGGCCGCCGCTCCTCCATCGCAGGCCAGGTCTGGAGGATGCTGGATCGCCCAACCGTGCTCCCCGCCACACCGCCGCCGCCGCCGCCGCCGCCGCCGCCGCCGCCGCCGCTGCTGCTGCTGCTGCTGCTGCTGGCTGCAGTCTTGTTCGCTGCGTCGACCGGTTCGTCCAGCCGTGGATCTTGGATACTGAAAGCCAGCATGGCACCGCTGGCAGATGCGAGTGCAGAGGTGTCGATGCACCGCAACTTGAGAAACTCTCTGCCTTGAGGCTCCATTGGGGTGGTTTTTGTTTCGTAGGGGTAGACTGTGGCGGCTAGAATGTCGGCGGCGGCGCTGCCGGTAACGTCGATGCTGCCAATTTCCAGGCGGAAATCGTGGATGGCCACCGCAAGTTGCTTGCACGCGATCTCCTTGCCCAGCGACGTCCAGACGTGCGAAAAGAGGGTGGGATGCACGCGGAGAAAGGCCTCGCGGACACTCTCGTCTGTGATGCTATCCGTGGTCGGGCTGTAGAAGAGGGCCATGGCATCACAATTGCTTGGGCCGCCCAGGCCACTCTGGTTCTGCTGGTAGCCAAACGAGCGTGGCAGCTTCGCATCCACGCAGCACACGCCTTTTCGCAGGTCACGTGTCAGAAGATGCGGCTCCACCACAGCCGCCAGCGCCTCGTCCAGCTGCTTCGCTTTCCCCTTCAGATGGATGGTCGCCTTGTAGCTGGTGTCCCAGCAGGTGCACATGCCCGACTTACGGCCGGCGGTTCGCAGGGACATGCGGTACGTCTTGTTGGCTGGTGTCCTCGCAATCGTTGTGTTCCACAGGAAACCGGGGTCGTCCATCTGCGCCCGCTTGGCGTGCCACCGGTGCGTTGGCAGACGCAGGTGGTCGATGGGCAGCGGTGGCCGCGGCCCGGCTACAACAGACACGCCCCCTGGCTGGTCGTCGTCGTCATCGTCGTCGTCGTCGTCATCGTCGCTGCCGCCAACTTCGCCGCCATGGCGATCATGGCCAGTGCTGCTGTCCTCGCCTTCCATGTCGTCCTGGGCGTCGTCCGCGTCCTCGGCGCTCCTCCCCAGAGCCGCCAGCTTGCCCTCTTGCTGCAGCCGGATCCGCTTTTTGGTGTTTTCGTAGACCCAGGCACTGGCCGGGCGCCCCTTTTTCCGCTTTGCCAGGCCCGTGGCCACGCTGGGCGTGTTGTCTGCGGCCTGGTCCCGGCGCGCCTGCTGCTGCAGGCGCCGGGGCAGCCGCTTGGCGTTGTGGCTGGCCGTCCGCCGCCGCATGCTGCGCGGCACCCGCTGAAAGGCCTTTTCGACTCGGCCATCGCGGCTGGCCTTGATGGTCGTGTGCAGGTCACCAACCTCCTTCTCGAGGCAGCTGAGGAATGCCGACAAGTCCAGCGAGTCGGCGGGTTCCTTTCTGGCGCCGGAGTCGCTGCCGGCACCCGCTCGGAGGTTGCCGAAGCCCATCGTGGCGCACCAACCGGTTACTGGAGTTTCTGGAGTCAAAATACGCCTGCTAGGTAAGAATGCGCTGGCGTATCGTTGGGGGTGCGGTGGGCGCGAAACTTTGCACGGTCGCGGAGGTGGTCGCAAATAGCATGTATTAAGCTAGGTTTCTACTTTTCTTGGTGGATACGAAAAAACGCGGCTCCCCCATGTGTAGGTTCGCGTCTCCACCCGCAATTGCCCCACAAAAAGACTACTCGTCTGGCAAGGCTGAAGATCGCTTGCGATGTTACGGTCACATAACAGAAAGAAATACAAATTCTAGGGGATTCCGTCCGTTTTCTTTTTCCTAATTTTTCACCCGCTTTAACATGTTTATCCCCGTCTCTCCCGCATGCGCTGGGCGCTTGGCGGGCGGGTGTTCGCCGGCCGCGCTGTCATAGAGGGTGTTCAGATCGCGCTTCGCCAGCAGCGGCGAGCGAGCCTGGGTAGCGGGTGCCGTCCATGGCTGGTCTGATGGCTGGTCTGATGGCGGGTGCGCAGGCGGGCCTGCCGGCGGCGCTGCCGGCTGTGCTTGTTCCGTCTGCTTCGGGCGAGCCGGCCGCACGTGGGCCTGGTCAAAGTCGAACTGCATCATCCGGCCGACTTCCGGATTCCATGCCAGGTTATGCGGGTGCACGTCTTCGTTATGCAGGCCGGCCGCCTCGAGCTCGGCTGTCGTGCGGTCCGCCTCTTTCTGCCACTTCGCCCCGGTCCGCGGTACCGACCCCGCGTACGAGAGCAGCATTAGGTGCGGCACGCGGGCGAGGCTATGCAGCGGCAGCGGCCGCTCGAGGTCGACAAGCCCGAGGAGCACGGGGATCAGGCGGCCCTGGTAGGCTGCCATGGCCTGGTAGATGGCGGCCTCGCCTTGCAGGACGTCGCGGTGCGCCGACTGCACGCCCTTGGCAACAAAGGTGTAGCCGTAGCTGGTGACGGCCAGCTTGAAGAGCACGCCGCACCGGCCGTAGAACCCCCACCGCTCGAGACACAGGCAATCCTTGTCCATGTTTTGGGCAAGCTGGGACACGATGCGCGCACACACCTCTGACGCCGTGAGCGGGTGACGGTCTAGTACGGCCTGACACTGTGATGTTTGTTGCAGTTGCTGTTGTTGTTGTTGTTGTTGTTGTTGTTGCTCCCTTGCCGCGCGGTGTATGGCTACGTTTGGGCAGCGGTTATCGAGAGGCGTGCCGTCACAGAGGCCGCGGAGACAGGCCTGGGTGCAGTACGGGAGGGTGGGTGGCTCGACGATAAAGCGGAAGTTTTCAACTTGCCCGCCGCTTCTGTGTTGTGTGTTTGATGACCGTGAGACTTGTGGGGAGCGAGGCCGTTTGAGGTTGCCACTGCGAGCCGAGCCACTACTACTGCCTTTGGTACCGTTACCACTGCCAGCACCGCCATCACCGCCACCACTGCCTCTGTCAGGGTCCCCCTCTCTATTAGGTGGGTCCATTGGCGCCGGAAGGAGAACCATCGTTGAGAGAGGCGCTGTACCGTCGTACGGAGAGGGCCATCTCGCTAGACTAGTTTCGCAGGCGTCAATCCAAGACATAGGCCGGACGTTCGACGTGAGGGCTAACATACAGAGGCTCGCAAGGTACACCAGCGCCGTCTGTTGTGGTTCCCGGACGACGATAGTGACGCCCTCGGCATTCCCGTCGCCCTCAGTATTTTCGGAGCTTACAGAGCCCTCGACGCCCTCGTTAGGGGGGGCGGGGGGCTTTGGGACAGCTTTGATAGGAAAGACGGACCAGAAGCAGTACAGGGTCCGGGGGTCGTCGTCGAGGACGCGGAGAAAGATGAGGCCGTCGCCCGACGACACGTAGCCAAATTCGAGGCCGGATGTAATCATGTAGTGGTATGCCTGGCAGAGCACGCGGGCGATGAAAATGTCTTCGGATGTTAACTGTCGGTCGCCGTCGCCAGTCGGTGAAGCTGCGGCCGCGGATGCCGTGCCGGACCCGGAGGCTGCCGTGTCCGTATTCGTGTTTAAGCTTTTAGTCGCCTGAACAAAGAAGTCTTCTGCAGGCGGCCGCGCAAGGACTGCCGCGAGCATCTGGGCCGGTAGCTTGTGAGCGGCCTTGTACTCGCCGACAAGAATGTGCGTCACACCATCGTCGGGATGAGAGCCGGCGCACCAGCGGTCGGGAATGCCGATTGTCTTGACCGGCGACTTCCGCCGCTTGGGTGCAGGCGGTACCTCGCCGTCTGGCGTCTCCGGTGGCGGCGCGTCCGGCACAAGGTCGAGTCCGAAAGAGTTGTTTTGGAAGTTGATTCTCGTGAAGCGCCGGACGTTGTCTGAATCCTGTTGGTGTTGTTCTTGGCCCTGACCTTGTGCTAGCCGCTGCTCCTGCTGCCGCTGCCTTATGCGGAGGTACTCGGACACGACGCGCGCGGCCGGCTTTTCAATAGCAATGCGGATGAACGGCCGCAGGTCCTGCTCATCGACGGGCTCGGGGCTCATATCGCGGCTGACTCCCAAGACGTCGGTCAGCGAAGGGAACAGTGGCTCGTCGCCAAATGTCGTCGCCAGCCTCTGGAACATGTCGGCGCGGATTGGTTCAAAGTCCCACGGGCAGAGGCGTTGGGGGTAGTATTTGCCGTTGACGCTCGTGGTCGTGTGTGTCGTGGGCTGCGACGTCTGCAGCAGCGCCGGCTTGATGGTGAAGGTCCGAAACAGTAGCTCTTCGGCGTTGCCCACGTAGCCCAAGAAGTCCGATGGAGCTCTTTGTTGTTGTAAAGCCTCTTTCTCGCGTATTGCCTCTTCCTTCTCGCGTCTCTCCTGCTCCTTCTCGCGTATCGCCTGAAACAGTAGTTCTTCGGCGTTGCCCACGTAGCCCAAGAAGTCCGATGGAGCTCTTTGTTGTTGTAAAGCCTCTTTCTCGCGTCTCTCCTGTTCCTTCTCGCGTATTGCCTCTTCCTTCTCGCGTCTCTCCTGCTCCTTCTCGCGTATCGCCTGAAACAGTAGTTCTTCGGCGTTGCCCACGTAGCCCAAGAAGTCCGATGGAGCTCTTTGTTGTTGTAAAGCCTCTTTCTCGCGTCTCTCCTGTTCCTTCTCGCGTATTGCCTCTTCCTTCTCACGTCTCTCCTGTTCCTTCTCGCGTATCGCCTGTTCCTTGTCGCGCCTCGCCGTCTCTGCCAGCTTCTCAGCTGCTTCGAGTCGCCGAAGCAACTCGCTCCTCTCCATCGCTGTCTCCTCAGTGTCCTCCGGCATGATTGAAGGTGTTGGGTTTGATAAGCAAAGTCGTTTGGGTGTGGCGAGCGATGGTGTTGATGGTGTTGCTGGACTTTGTTGTTGGTAAGAGTTGCCTCGACGCTAGGTGGGGCGAAGGTCCATAAGGCAGCCGGCCCGTATTTATTAGCGCCCTTGGTGAGAGCAAGGGGAGTACGGAGTACTAGTAGGACGTCTAACGCCGACTTATACGGATTCGATGCAGGGACAGACGTGCAGGACAGTACCATGATACTAGAGTATGGGATGTCGAGAGGGGCTCTTTGGGCTGTCTGCTATTGCCGTGGGTCGAGATGATCGTCTCCTTCGAGAGTCTTCCCAAGGGCGCTGCTAATCCTGGCTGGCCGCGTCTCACATTCGCCGGCTGTCTCGGAGACTTGGAGGGGTTTCGCTGTATCAGAGAGTTAACAGACCCTCCCCCCCTTCGCCAATGTCGTGATCGCCTAGGCCATCTTTTAGGCCGATGCCGTGCTGAATAGCCAGCACCGCATCTGACAAATTCACAGTTGCGAATAAGATGGTCGAATGGTCCATCAGCATCTCACATGTCTGGGGGTTGATCGACACCGCAGGCTGGTGCCGCACAGATTTCGCCATGCCCGGGACATCTTGATCAAAGGATCGAAAGGGGGGATGCTTTATCAATTCCGCCGACGACAGACGCTGGTGCAATCTTTGATCGAGGGAAATGACCGCCGCCTCTGAAGGAAACCACAGCGGTCCCCCGACAAGGGAAACGTCTTCTTCCGTTTTGATGCTCTCTGGTTCTGCCTGGATGCCATATTTGTTTCTTTGAGATTCGTTAGTCTGTCCGCGTCCCAGCAGCAACCTGGCTCCAGTCGCGTGGTATCCTTTTCCCGGCGACATTGAGCTCGGTCAACCATGGCGACCTGCCGGGACGCCCTCGACGAGATCGAGGATCCCCGACGCCAGAGTGTGATCGAGTGGCGCAACTCCGTGCAAAACGCCTTTCTCAACAGCAGCTGCAACAGCAGACGCAGCAACAGCACCGATTGCAACAACGCCGCTGGAGCTAAGGGCAAGTCGGCGTACGACTTCTTCCGGCCGCCTTCGCCTTCCCCCTCGTCGGCGTCTTCGCCGCTGTCGTTCGGACTTTCGGCACCCCATGCTACTCGGGGGCGCCGCGGGTCCTGGCGCGCCAAGCTCCCGCCCATCTGGCCGTGGATTCAACGGGCCTCGCACTCCTGCGGCCACACTCTCCTCCTTGTTCTGACGCAGTCGACCTCGTTGGCCGTCGAGGACTGTGACTACCGGGACTCGCTCAACGGTGCGACTTCCCGCGTTTCTTCTTCTCTTTTCTACGCACCGAGTCCGTCCCTGTTTTTTTTACTAACCTCGAGAGGCCAGCTCTGGGCGTCTACACTGTCGAGTATCAGTGGCAGACTTGGGGTTTGGGGTTAGGGGAGGCGTCAGATGGACACAGCCGCTGAACAGCACATGCTGTACTACTCAAAGAGAGCTAGGCGTTTGGGTCTTGTTCGTTTCTTCTACTTTGTTGAATCTGTTATCATTTTCTCCTTGAGATGTATATGTATGTGTACGCCATGTCATTACAGGGCCGTCAGGGTCATGTTCTATCGATTCCAACCCCATGAAACACTTAACCGTCTCCGTCGTGCGGAAAAACACAAGAGGCAGCCATGGATGCAGATTTTTGTACAAACAGCACTCATATGGACCGGCACTCCGTCTTCGCCGAGGTTGACGGCATTGATGCGCATTTCCTTGAGCAGACGGGGCTAGGCAGGTTCAAGTAGAAACGGGCAGATGCCGGGTGTCGAGATTTTCGAGATTTGCGAGGGCTCCCCACCAATGCGCCGACGCTCGCTGACAAAAATACAGCTCTAGACAGCTTCATGTCCAAGGGAAGTCCCGTAGGACTCGGAACGCGGGTGTTTAGCATTTGTCGTCGCTTTTCAGTGCACTTTTCGCGTCGCTTACACGTCATGGGTGGTCACGTGACACGCGTCATAAGCCAAGCTCGGGCGGTAAGGAGCGGCACAAAACCAAAGCGCAGCTGCGTTTTATCACCCCCGGCGAAAAAAACCTTCCACTTCTTGAACAACCCTCCCAAGCGCCTCTTGTTGTCGCGGCACCGGAACTAGACGGTGCAGGGTCTCCTTTCCCTGCTCCCCCTCTCTCGATTCCTGTCGCTCGCCATCGTTTTCCCCCTCCTCGGTCGAAGCTGGCGTCCGCCCGCGACAGACCGCGCTGGGTACGGTTGATCGCCTTCCTCTCAGCCTCCCCTTCATCAACTCAGCAAACACGCAAGCGCGGTGCCTCTCTTGCCCTCTCTCAAGCACACTGAAGAGCACCGCAGAACAGACTACCGCTGGAGATACACCCACCGCGGCAATGGTTGATGACCTCGAGACAGCCGCCTACCGGCTCCTGCTGGAGCCAACACCTACCACGAGAGACAGCCGCCCAGCCTCGAAGATGAAGCCCAACACTCGGTTTCTGCAGCACATTGTCCGCGAAGCCAACTCCCACAATGCGGCCTTGCTCGCCAAGGAAACAGCCGACTCGCAGCGGCGACTGAAGCGGCTCATACGGGCCGAGGGACAAAATGGCGACGGCGGCGGCGATGCCGAGGAGCACCAAACGAACAAGGACGGCCGAAAAAAGAAGAGGAAGAGCAAGACAGAGAGCGGGCGAGACACAAGAGGTGACGAACACCGAGGACACCGGAAACGACGGCGACGGGATCAAGGCAGCGACGATGAAAGCGACGGCGGTGGGGACACTAAGCGCCGCCAGCCTTCTGGCAAAGGTCACCACCACCACCGCAAAAGTAGGAGCAGGAGCAGGAGCGGCAGCAGCACCAGAAAAGCCGAGGAGAAAGACAAACGAAGGGACGACGACCACCGCTCGTCTAAACATCGACGGCGGGGCGAGAAGAGTGGGAGTCCCAGCAGCAGGCGCAGTAGTCGCAGGCGGTCCCAGTCACCAGAGGGAGACCGTGCAGGGCGGCCGTCGCACCGCGAGCACCGCGAGCGATCACCCCTCAGCGTGAGCCGACGTGGTGGCGCGAAACGGTCAACACTGAAGAAGGGCGACGGAGACAGGGGGGGAGGGGAGGGAGGCGGGGGGGTGGATGTTAAAGACTACAGCAAGCGGGATGCAAAACGAAAAACTAAAAAAAGACGGCCGAGCTCTTCGGCCCATTCGAGCTCAGAGGACCCGGGGTCCGATGATTCGGACCCTCTGGACGAATTTGTCGGTCCAAGACTGGCCTCCGACCACAGTCACCCTGCGCCCGACATGAACCGCGTGCGCGTGCGCGGGCGGGGCGCGTTTTCCGTCCTGACGACAGCAGCGGCAGCAGCCCCGAGCAGCATGGATCGCCACTTTGCCGCCGACTACGACCCGTCCACGGACGTGGAGCCGCTGCAACACGGTCCGACAGCGCCTCTCCCCGCCGCAGGCGGAGAAGGCAGTACGGTGGAGGACGCACGCCTCGAGATGCAGCGCGACCGCAAGCAGCTCCTGCGCGATGGCGCCCAGCGGCTGCGCGATGCTGGATTCACAGATACAGAAGTTGCCATCTGGGCACGCGGCGGCCGGCGCCAGATCAAGGACATTGCGTGGGCAAAGAAGGGCGAGTCGCGGGAATGGGACCGCGGCAAGGTGGCGGGAGACGACGGGCCGGCGAAACCTCTGTGGGCTCGCTAGAGTACGAGGCTGACGCCGAGGGCGGCGGTGGCTCTGTGCCGCGGCCGAACTGGTATACTTGTTAGGGAGTTATTTCCCCCCTTTTTTGTTTTCCAACCCTATGTAAGGGTTTAACGACCGGCGTTGGGGCGAGTCTTTTGGTCTGCGGATCGGAGCGAACGGGGTCATGACATTTTATCGGAGTCTTACGGGTTTCGAAAGGATATTGCATTGGGAAACAAGAGCATACCCCTTATTCACTCTGGTAGAGCAGCATGGGCAACCACCCTGTGAGCATTTCTTCTTCTTGTATTTCAGTTTAGGAAGATGTGTTTTTTGTAAGATGCTTTGGACGCCTTGTGAAGACCCAGCAAATGTACTTTATGGTGTGCAAAAAGGCACCAGACGTTGCTATATGAAAAGAGAGGGGTTCGTTTTCTGTATTTCTTGCTCCTCGCTCGAGAAGGGGTGAGTGACAGTGCTGCCTACTGTCCTCAAAGCCTCCCCATTTTCTCTTGGGAAAGGAGGACGGGGGGGAAGACGTCGAATGGAGGCACATTTTGCTCCTTACACAGAGCCGGTGTTTCTTCTTTCAACCGAGCTCAGCTCCTGCCAAGCAGGTTCGAGTCGCTTTTCGCCATCAGGTCCAGCTCCCGGTCCCAGCTCTCCAGCGTCGAGTCCGGCAAGAAGCCAAAGATGCGCCACTCCTCCGTCCGCCACGTGGTGCGGTCCACCACCGACACCAGCACCACATTCTCCTTGACGTCCTTTTCGACGACGGAGGTGCGAGGGGCCACCGGGGCAGAAGACGCCGCCGCCACCGCCGCCCTTGCCCTGGCCGCCCTTCGGCTGCTGGCGCCACCGCTGACTGCCGGCTCTTCGGTCGTCCACGTGAACCGCTGCCGGCTGCGGATGGCCACCACGGCCTGCCGCAGGTACATGGGCACGGGGCCCGGCACCATCATCAGCTTGTGGCTCACCAGGCGGGGCTGGCCCTTGTACGAGAGCAGCTCCCAGTCGCACCGCTGTCCGCGCGGGCGCCGCATGATCAGGCCCGCCACCTCGTCGCAGTGGCTCAACGTCAGCAGACGCCGCAACGTCGAGATGTCGCCGGCCGCCGTGGCCTCGAGCATCCGGTAGTGCATGTCTTTGGCCATGGGCGGAATGGCCTTTGTGTTGGGCTTAAAGCGCGCGCCCTTGAGCAGGCTCGGCTTGCTCTGCAGACGGAGGGACAGCTCGGATAGGTAGTCGGTGGCACGGGCCTTGATGCCGCACCAGTACAACTTGGCAAAGACGGAAGGCTGGGACAGGTACTTGCCCATGTCAGGCCGGACAAAGGTTTCTAGAGGCGGGGGGGGGGTGTCAGCGTCTTGCTACACAGAAAAGGGAAACGGGCAGGACACAGAGAGACGAAAGAAGAGAGCGTACGAGGAATCCGAAACGAAATCCTGGCAGACGGCCGCGTTTCCTTCTGCTGTGCCATGCTCACAGAGGGCGCCATTTCCCCCACATCGCGTCCGCCATAACCCCGCCGCCCGGCGCTGTAGTCCCGCCGCTGCTGCTGTGGTATTGATACGGGGAGCCGTGCTGTCTGGTGTGGTGGGAATGCGCCGCCGCCGCCGCAGCCGAGCACGGCTGCCCGTTGAAGGCCGCAATGTGCGAACTGGGCGCAGAAGGATTGTGCTGCCGTAGCCGCCGCTGAAGAGTGCAACGGCTGTCGGAGGACGCCAGCCATGTCTGGGTATTTTTTCCCCCTATTTCTTCGTGCTCGCAAACCGGGGTCGCGCCGCCCGCCTGTCAACGGCCGGTGAAGGAAGATCAGAGGATCGGAAGATCGGAAGAGTGGAAGATTGCAAGATCGACTGAAGCGCCGTTCTTCGGCCGGACAGGCTCGGGATTGGCGCAGGCTCTGAGCTGAAAAACAAGGCACAGCCGGAGGCGGCACGGTTGGCAAGTCGGGCTGTGGCAGCACGGCGCAGACGAAATGTGGTGGGTTGTCGCAACAGAGGTATGAACGGCCGTGCGGATCGTCAAAATTTTGAGAATTGTTTTATCGCGACTATTTTTCAAGGTGCAGAAGACAGCGCTTCCTGTTTGGGACTAGCGGAACAGCTGGAACGGCTCCAGCCAATGGCTCTGACGAATTTGCGTTCACGCTGTCCCTGCGAACGGGTGCGCTGAACACCCCAGTCGGTCAGGTCCATCCATCAATCGGCATGCCACCTTCCTTCCCCTGCTGCTATTAGCTGGCGACGCACACATGCCAAGACAGGAAAGAGGAGAAGAGATTCAAAAAGAGACAGAAAGACCAAACGTCAATGTCTCCTGTGCTCTTTCCCTCACACCCAGCTGGTTTTCGTGCACCGCCTGCCTCTCGCACACAACCCGGCATTCGACTCTGTCTCTCTGTCTCCGGAGCCACTAACTAATCCTCCCACCCTCCCTTTTTCGTACGCATCCGAACATCGCGAATCCTCCCCCCCTCTTCTCCCCCCTCCCCCTTTCCCCCTCCCCCTTTTTGGGTATTTTCGACTCGGTCCTGCACGTGGTCTCTTCTTGCGTGGCACATCCCCGTCACAGCTGCTTTGTGCAGAGGACCATTCGCTCGCAGTCTAGGGGGGGCCTCTTTCACCGACTGCACTCCGTTTCGTCCTCGTCTGAAGCCGCTCTTCGCTGTCCCTCGCTTCTTCGCCTCCATCACGACGTCGTCATCCAGCGCAGCGTCCAGCAAGGCCCACCGGGCCCCTACACACGGCAGATCCATTTATCGGTGGGCAGATCTATTCTAGGCGCGGGACGGCACACCTGGCAAGTGACCCTCTTTCGACGCTGAATAGAGTCATTTAAAGAAGGGAGAGAGGGGGAGCTACAAAGAGAGGACGCCGTCCCTCTTCTCCCGTCTCCCTCCTTTTCTCGTCTCCCTCTCGTTCTCGACAAAGCAAACCGCCCACGTCCTCTTCCCACGTCTCTTCTCGACATGTCCCCGCCTTCGTCCTCGGAACTGCCTCCGTATTCCTTTTCACCCATACCACACCCGGCCGCGTCCTCGTCGACAGCCGCCTCGTTCCCAAACTCGACCACCCCGCCTGCCCAGCGCAAGACGGTGCGCTTCCAGACCGACAACGGCGAAGAATGCATACGGCGCAGCAGCAAGGCTGGCCCCGCAGCAGCAGGCCCACTCGGCTACAGAGACCACCGGCATAGCGTTGACAACGGTGTCTCGGGTGCCGCCAATGCCGGGCCCGGTAGCAGTTCCTTTATACACTCAGCCTATTACCCCCCCGGCATCCACCACGGCGGCAGCAACGATGCGTCGAGCACGAGCAGAGGGCACCCGAGCCACGACGCTGGGGACACCGACCGGGCCGATGCTAAGAACAACGACGACGGAAAGGTGGCAAGGCCTACACTGTTGCAGCCCCGAGTGGCTGTCGTACTGGGCTTGCCTACGTTGTGGCACCTGCCGCTGTTTGCGTGCCGGTCGCTGTCGGTGTGTCCGGCCATCTGGTGGAGCCTGGGCATCTTCATCAGGCTGCTCGCGCAACTCCACGCGTTGGCTGTTGCCCGGAGCGTGTTTGGCGATCTCGATCACAGCGGCGGTGATGGCGCTGCAAATGGTAGTCTAGGCCAACACGACCGCGGAGGGCTGTCGCTGGAGAGCAGGTTGAAGCTGACGGAGACGGCTCTGGCCATGATCTGGGTAAGTCGCACTCTCTGATTTCTTATATTTTTTTTCGGAGAGCTGGGAGAAGAGGAGAAAAGCGAAAGGCTCTTTTGCGGTACTGCCAGTACTAACGCATCTCTTCTTCCTATTTTCACAGTGCGGCGCCTCGGCCTATCTCTCCTTTTTCTTCACAGACTGTCTCATGTCAAGATGGTATGCCTAGAAACTGTTTCTTTTTCTGGTCTTTTTTCTTTTCTTTTTTTTCTTGTTACTTCCTTGCTCCTTTTACTGACAGAACCCCCCTCAAAAGGCTGCTCAATTACACTCCCCAGGCCACCATTGTCCGCCTGCTCGCCATTAACGCGCTCAACGGCTACCTGACGTCGTGGGTGATCTACCTGATGGGCAGCGGTGGCGATTCCCGGCTGCTGCTCCCGGCATGGGTCGCGATTGCCGCCATCCTGACGGGGCTCTACCATGTGACACAGCGCAAGATCAACATCCGCAAGGAGACGTCCATCTCCATCAGCGTGTTCTCGGGCGCCAGCTTCATCAGCATGGCGGCGCTGCTGGCGCAGCTGTACTGGGACCGCCCCGGGTACGTCGACGTGCCCGTGGTGTCGCTGGCGCGGCGCGTGTGCAGCGAGACGGTCCGCGTGGCGGGCAATCTGTTTGACATTGGAAACATTACCATGGATCTGTAGCGCGTGCGATTGTCTCTCCCCCCCCCCCTTTTTTTTTCCGCTTCTATTTTCTGTTTTGGATTATGCTATACTCCTTGTCCGACATCTTGTCTACTTTACGTTTGGCGTTGGTTTTTTTATGCCCCCCTCCCTTGCCCTCTTCGTCCCATCGCATTTTTGCTCATCAATATGATCTTGCCTCCCACGGTCTTTTTTTATGACTATTTCTACTCCTCATGTCGGCCCTCTTTCATATATTTTCCCATACTAAATATTGAGACCTTTGTCGGTGCGGTTGTTTCTTCTACGAACACGGGGCCAGTACGTTTTCTCTGCGTAGTGTTTTGCTGCTCAGCCGTTCTGCCTCAGGGCTTCACGGGGAGGGCACGACGTTATCAAACAAGCAGTCACCCAGATCATCATTGAGAAAGGAAAGGTAGAGTCATAAAAGACGCCTGTTTTCTGCGTGGGTGAAATAAATTGGCTACGAGCTGCGCCTGCAAAAGGAGGGGAGCCAGTTTTCAGGGCTTGCTCCTCT
The DNA here is from genome assembly GCA_019925425.1 of Ophiostoma pallidulum. Classification (NCBI taxonomy): domain Eukaryota; kingdom Fungi; phylum Ascomycota; class Sordariomycetes; order Ophiostomatales; family Ophiostomataceae; genus Ophiostoma; species Ophiostoma pallidulum. Next base: position 73,688 of record JADHKO010000018.1, read on the forward strand.
GGCAAAAGGAAGACGCCTCACCCTTCTTTCGTATAGACTCGTGCATATCAACCACCCGTTTCCTTCATCCTCCTGTGCGACAGCTAGCAACAAACTACTTTTGGCTAACAAGAGTACAACAAACCACAAAGTAAGGGTTGCTAGTGCCAATGTGTGTATGTAGAGCATGCAAGCAAAAATTTGGCGACCGGTGCTTGCCATGCTCCAACAAATCGTGCCTCGTCCAGTGCTCTTCCTTGCGGAAACAATCCTTGCAGGGCCAGAGAGAAACAGAATGAAGCACATGAAGAAGCGACCCTGCAGTTGTTCAAAGAGGGCCACGTCTTTCTTATATCGAGCTTGATGTGCTCCAAACTATCCCTGCTTCGGCGCCACCGGCGGGCGGAGAGGCATCTTCCTCTAAAAGATCTTGAGCCCGCTCTTGCGGACCGGTGCATCCTCGTACGCGTCGACGCTGCGGTCGGCTTCGAAATCGCCGGGGCGCACAGACGACACGGTCGTGCCGAAGACGCCCGTAGTTTCATCGCTGCTGGGGCTGCTGGGCAAGAAGTGCGCGCGCGGGTTGGTCGGCGCGAAGGGCTGACCCGCAATGCGGGCGCGGATGAAGAGGTAGGCCATGCGCAGAACGAAGGAGCCGCAGCCAAAGAGGATGCCGCCGACGGGCGCCGCCACGAAGGCGCCAAAGGCGCCCCAGTCGCCCTCGTACAGGCCCTGCTCGAGCAGCAGCAGCTGGGCACCCGTCAGGGCCGAGTGGTAGTAGATGGTGCCGAAGATGAACACGGTCAACAGGCCGCCGAGGCCGCCGACGATGACGTCGATGCCGTTCCAGAGCGAGAAGGGGGCCCAGAGGCCCAAAACCAGCACGGGAATGGTAGACGCCGACACCAGGTCCGAGATCAGGTAGATCTGCAGGATGCTGGGCGTCTTGAGGGCCAGCACCACGATGGGGACAATGACGAGGACCACGCCACCGCGGATCCACATGGGGCCGAGACGGTTGCGGAACAGGTCGTTGGAGGCAGAGGAGATCATGGCGCTCTGGAGCGAGTCAAACGCGGCGGTCGACAAGCTGACAGACATGACGAGCACGATGCCGACGACCCAGCTAGGCAGCAGCTCCAGGAGCATGAAAAATGCCACGCTGCTGTCGGCATTCTCGGGGTCGGAACCCGGGTAGGCGCCGGACCACACAGCCACAAGGCCGCCGACGCCGACGAGGGTCAGGATGATCATAATGGCTAGTGCCGCCAAGGAGATGCCGATCCAGAGGTCCTTGTCGGTGCGCGACGCAAAGGTGCGCAGCCAGAAGTTGGACAAGAAAAAGTCGTTGGTCAGGATGGCAATGGGGAGAATGTACAGCAGCTGCCAGCCAAGCAGATTGCCTTTCAGAAGGCCGGAGTCAACCACGTCCTGGTGGCTGATGTGCGTCTTGACACCGACGGTGATGGTGGCGATGATGATCAGGCCAAGGACCATGGCACCCTGGATGTTGTCCGTGATGAACGAGATGCGGAAGCCACCGACAGCTATGCATCAACGACAAGACTAGTGTTAGACCATTTTCGTCACGGGATGTGCGAACGTTGTCCTTTGAAGGGGCTTTCAGCGTACCGGTGTAGATGGTCGTGACGACGCATTCAACAATGACGACCGGCAGACCGTCGAGGCCGGTCAGGGCGGTAACAACCTGGCCGATGGCAGACAGCTCAGCCACCATGTAGAGGAAGAGCGTCGCCAGCGTCAGGAAGCCGAGGAAGATGGCGGCAGGCACGCCGTAGCGTTGGCGGGTCCATTCCGTCAAGACGAAGCCTTCGGGGCACTTGCGGCGAATAACCGGGCCGAGGGCGGCGAAGACGAACAGCGGCAAGGCGGAGGACAGAGCGTAGACAAGCACACCCTGCACGCCGGAAATAACGGCGAGCTGGGGGTACGAGAACAGGATACCGGAACCGAGAGCTACCTAGTCAGCAATCCGAGAAGGGGGGCATGGGAAGGGTATTACAGGGCAGTGGCAACAGAGAGAGGGGGAAGGGGGGGAGGGAAGAATAGGGCACCTCTTGGAAGAGGGGTGAAAGGGAAAGGAAGGCGGGGTGAGAGACATGAGAAGGGTGAACTGAGTTGGATGGAAGGGGAGGGAGAATTGGAAGAGCGGCAGCACTTTCCCCACGCAAGCATTATCTTGATCGAGTAATTACGGTATCATCTCAGCTTCGTCACACCAAGGAGAAGAGCAGGGGGGCAGCTGTCAAGACGACCCTGCCGGCCAGGCCAGGTGGCCGAGCAGGGTCGTCACGAAGCAACAGCCTCCCTCTGTGTCGCCCCTCTCCATTAGATAGACTCGGCGCCCGTAGTGAGCCGCAGTTCCCCCTATCGAAGGAGACGGCCGCCTGAGCCATGGATGGCAGGACAGGCGAACCGACCCGACGAGGATAGAGGAACAGAGAGACACGGTGTGTGAGTAACACGAAACGAACCTGGGACGTGACGAGGACAGATATTCTGGGGTGGCGGTTGGTTGTTGTCGGCGCGACGCAGGTCGCCCCGGTCTCAGCGCCGTATTCCAGGCAGCTGCGAGAGGCCGGGACGACGCGCGAACACAGCGTCTTGGTCGCGTCGTCTGCTTTCTGTCGAGGCAGCCGCATGCTGACCGACAAGTGTCGAGAGTACGCCGAGGCGGGCCGGGGTGCGTCCGTTTCACGGGAGCCCCGCGGCGAAATATCTCGGCTTTCACGCGACGTCGTACAACTTCGGATCTATCTGCTGGGAATACTTGCCACTGCCTGCATTTGCCACTTTCACCTGGCAACCATGCTGTGTGCTGCGTAGCTGCTGTCGCCGCCGCTCTTCAAATCCGGGGCCTCCTCTTGTTCCTCTCTGGTTGTTGCCGCGTGTTCATCTTTTGCAGTGAACAAACAACCTCCTCTTTAACTCACCAGAGGCGATAAAATTCAGAGCAAGCGGTATAGCTGTATTCCCATCCAAGTATTCCCACGCAGGCACGGCAGTGGTTAGTCAACGAAATCCGGTGAGGCCGGCCGTCCAAGAAAAAGACGAGCTCGGCGACCAAGGCCCAGGCAGAACACAGGGAGCGCGGGCGCGCAGGGCGCGAAAAGAAGAGAGGCAGAAAACGAAGAAGAAAAAGAAGAAGCAGTCGTCAAGAGAGTAAGTACCCGTCTGCGTTCGGTTGCCGGACAGCATGTCGCCGCCCTTGGAGCTGTTGCGCAGGTGCCAGGCAAAGCCAGTGCCGAGCACGCTGTTGTTTGGGGTTGTCAAGAGGCGTCAGCAACTGGCTGCTCTCTCGCCGGACTTCCCAAACGTCGGGCCCTCGTCGCATGCTCACAGAAAAGCGCCATAGGTCAGGTAGATGATGGCATTGGATGCCTCGAACGAAGGCTGACCCATTGTTGCGCGGCGTGTTTCGCGGAAAGCGAGGCTGGGGATAGCGATGGGAATGGTGATGTCAGTGCAGCTATGCTGGATGCAAGTCCGAGTGTCTTTTGTAGTCGGGGCCGTTTGGGACTGGGGGGGGGGAAAGCGAATAAAGATGGGAAGAAGGACAGTCGTGAGAGTCTGGATTGCCGTCGCTGGCGCCGTCTTAATATACGAACGGACCTGGGGAAATCGTTGAGCGATGACTGATTAAGCAACGAGAATTTTTCCGGCTTCTCCTTCCTCGTGTTTTTCCCTCTTTCCTCTTCCTTATTTTCCTGCTCGTCGCTTTTTCCCCATCGTGCCTCCCCCCGTCACGCCGTTCCCACGCCCATTTTACGCTGCTGCCGTACGTCGGAGGGGCCAGGCAAGGCGATAGCCGGTAATAGACGTGGGCAGCCGCAAACTAGCGCCAGAAAGGGGAAGGTCCGGTGGGTTCTACGGCGCCAGATAATGCTTACAGAGGACAAGTTCGTCGGCGTGCCTTCCCTCGAGATACCAGCAGGCTGGCGTAGGCGCTGTGTGGGCGTTCTGTCTCCCGCGGCGTACGGCGTGTCGTCCTGCGTCGCTCCTGCCATTGTTTCCACGGCAGGCCCTGCCTCCGCTCGAGGTCAGGCTCTGCTCACGAAGCCCACACTTTGTCGTTGTTGAGACCGTTTCGCGGCCTTGCAATGTCTGTCCAATTTCCAGTTTCCAGCTGTTGGGTGCGCTTTCGCCCACCATCCCACCCCAGCAGCTTGATTTTTTCCTGCATATTACCTAACTAACGTCTTCGCGTTAGCTGTCTTCCGGGATAGTGTGGGGGCACAAGCACTAACGAGCCAGTCACACATTGCGAAACATAATGAGGCAAAAGTCGTGGCCTGGGCGTGTGCGAGCATTGCTCCGGGCGAGCAGCATCTCGAATCGTGACTCTTTATTTCCTGTGAGGGCTTTTGTGCTGCGTTGTGACAACATTTTTGCTTCTGCGGACACAGCCGGGGCGACTACCGTCCGGCCGAGGCCCGGTCAGGGCCCGTTCATGGCTCCATCTCATTTCTCGCCCAGCTCAGCGTGACTCGAAGAGTTTTTTGGTCCCTCTCGTTGCTTTTTGTTGCTTTTTTTTTCCGACGCCCTGCTTTCTGTTCTGACCCTTCTCGGCGCAGTTTTTGCCCCGGCTGTCTTGGCGGCAGGCCAGGTCAGGCCCAGAGTGTGACTGGTTGCGTGCTCTCGATGGCTTCTGCATACGGCGTACGGAGAACATTACATGATCCAGGACGCCGTCCGGCTCTACTCGCGTCTGTTCGACGTGCACCTTGGAAACCGGCGTCCCCAGGTAGCCTATCTTGCTGATCTTTTTACTGGACATGCTGGCTGGCTTCTCACCGCCGCTCGTGTTGAAGTCGTGTCCTCACCTCGTATCATCTCTGCGCTTCTGCCTGCACTTCGAAAGAAAGGATGCTTGGATGGAAGTGGGCGTGTGAAAAGGCCTCTGTCAACCCTGCTTCTGTGTAGTTTCTAAGAGTCCTGCGCAGCCGTTCTTCGTAAGCTCCTCACGGGATGTGACACGTTGTGGCGTCGTGTCAAGCTTTGCGTGTGTGCTGCCTCGAGCACAACGGCAACGTACACAACCCGGGGCAGCCGTGGCCACGCCAAGCCTTGTCCCAAATCCCACGTCACTGTCGTTTTTCTTCTTCTTTTTATTCCATTGCTTCTTCCTTTTTGGCCTTGAGGACAAGATGCCTGTCAACCAGCACGTGCAGCGTGCCTCGATATTCGTGAATGCTCGTAACGCCAGACGAATGAGAGACATACCAGAAAGACGATTGAGAAACGGCTCGGCCCTCTGTTAATGTTCTCTTTTCTCTCTCTACAGTCTCCTCTTCTCCTTGAAAAAATGACAGTATATCGTAACGATTGAATATATGAGGGCAGCAGAGGGGGGTCTTGTGCCTGCTTCCCTCTTACTCTTTGTTTTTTAAATTCTCAGTGACAACATTCGCTGGTCCCATCCGGCTCTCCCCCTTCCCCCAACAGCAAAGAGTTGCAACCATTGTTTCCTGCGTCTCCTGTCTGATAGTCAAAATCCCTCTATTCCGGCCTCGGCAGGCTCAGAAATAACTAGAATAATAGAGAGCCGGCACTGAACGGAGCTCTTTAGACTCATACCCTGAACGGATCGTTCCCTGGCATCATGCCACGGGGGTACGGGGAGTTGTGTGCGGCCCCCTTGCAGCGACATCGACGCCCCCGGCAACGGCAGCCAGCCCGTCACTGTCGAACAGCACAGCCGGCTCTTCGCCGGCGTCCCGGCTTGTGCATGCTACCAAGCCTCGTCCCTGCACGCCGAATATAAAGTGCAAAAGACTGGCTCATTTCGTTCTTAAATCTACATCGACGGCCAACTCCGTCTTTTTGACAAGGGTCGTCATGAGAGCAGTCAATGAAGTATTGCAGTCTTCTGCTTCTTCTTCCTCATCCTCGTCTTGGATTTTCACCGTACGATGCAAAGGCCGTTTGAAGAAGGGGACAATATGTGAGCAGCAGACCTTCGACTACGGATTTTTCTTAGTTTGTCTTGTTTGGGGGGGCGGGCAAGGTTGAACTTGTTTTTTGTTTTTGTTTATCATTCCTTCTCCATTTAATGATTCATGTTTTAACTTTTTACTCTTTATTCCGATTTATTGTTTCTTGTCTATCGTTTATTGTCTATTTGTTATTACTAATTACTGATTGTTTTATTATTGCTTTTTTATTGCTTTTACCAGCCCTTGCTTCTGACGTCGTTGGCTACGAGCATTGGAATAGGTTCATATTCTTTCAGTCACCCTTTGACATCTCCCTATTTTTGACATTTTTCTGGTCTTCTGTCTACCTGTCTTCTGTAAACACGACAGAGCTGTTGTTCTCTCAAGAGGAAAAAACCACTTGACCAGTATCATAGAACGTAGACATCAAGTCTCGACGAGGCCTGATGTGGCAGCTATGAAGTATGTTCACGGACAACACAGGCAGCAAACAACCTCCTCAGTAAAGGCAAGCTACGAGACTGGGTTGTTTTGATAATTTGTCTTTTATTTTTTTTAAGTTTAAGTTGGTTTCCTGAAATATAAAATGTACTTTCAGGTACAACAACACCACAACAGACCGGCCCTCTTCCCACACCTCAAAAAGCAAAAGCTCGAGAGGGGCCTGCTGTTGCTCTGCTGCCAGGGGGAGAACATAAAATGAGGTCTCCATTTCTGTTTTAGAACAGCAAGGATACTGTGTTGCAACTGCCCCTTGTTTTGGTCATGGTTTTTTTTTGTTATTTTGTGTCAAAACATGCGCCCAATATAACCCTTCTCCGGTCCCTTGAAACAAATAAAGGAAGATTGTGTTGATTTTTTGTGTGGTTTGTCGACGTGAGCTTGTCGGTGGCTGGTCGGCTCCGTGTTGCCAAGCCATTTTGAGGATTGCGTTTGCTTGTTTTTGTTGGCGGTCTCGAAAATCATCCATCGTTCCGTCGTCTCCAGGTCATCAACCTCGTCTTGTCGAGAGCGGGGAAAAAAAGAAAACGACGTATGTTCTTTGGACGACAAAATCTTCCACGAGCCACCCACAAAATTCACAAACACTTTCACAACAAAACTTGCTGATGCTTTCTCCCCATTGCTTCCCGCCTCCCCCGGCACTCCCATAGCTCTCTTTTGGAACCGTGTCGTAACCGAAAACAAGGGCAAAAAAAAAGAAAGAGGAAGAATCAAGAACCCCGGACACACTTAAGCGCGAGTAGCTGACCGCGCGCCGGCCGGTGCGCCGACCCGGAAGCCGTTCTTGAACCGCCGGGCAACACCGCTGAGGAACCGCATGCGACCAGTGCCGGTCGTCTTTCTCCGCTTGGCCTTCTCGGACCAGTTGTCTGCGCCGGGGAGTCAGCCACAAGAATCTAAGAATGCTTTCACACACCGAGTGAACCGGAGAGTTTCGATAGGGTCAAAGGGCCGGTGGCCCCCTAGGAAGGCGTTCGCTCTCGTATGGGTAGTTTGCTTGGGAGAACTTACACTTCCGGACCTTGGCGGAGGGGAAACCGCACGTCGAGCACTCCTTCTTCTGGACGTGCATGGAGCGGCGACCGCAACGACGGCACAGAACGTGCGTCTTGTTGTGGCGCTTACCGAAACTGGAGGTACCCTTGGCTGGAAAAGAGAAAAACAACAGTCAGCAAATGAGAATAGACACCGGTTCCCTCGCCACCATTCGACCAGCGCGCCCGGGCGTTCTGTATGTCGTCGTCGCGCCAGTGCCCTTGGTGTTCCGAGATTCGATTCCATGCATCTCCATGTCGGGTGGCCCCATTCGTCCGTATCAACGACTCCTCGCCTTTCGTCGCCACATCGGTACGTCGTAGTTGTGGAAGGTTTCTGCCGTAGCCGTGGCGGGCCGCCCTCATAGTCAATGCTGTCGTCCAAAAGCTCATGTCTCGAGCCTCTCTTCGATTGAGCTATCCAGACGATCGATCACGACTGTCGTCACGGCCAAATCCACCAGAAAACCATGGCATCGCCCGTTCTGTCGAGCAGGGGAAACAACGGTGCCGATCGGGTCGGAGGGGAAGCACGCGAAGGGGGGCGGAAGCTGGGAGAGAAAAGACGCGAGGATACGTAGACGGAGGGCGACGGAGGGCGACGGAGACGCGACAGAGAGGCGATGGAGATCGTGGGACTCGGAAAACTCGGGAGGCGGCGAGCACTGCGAAGCATGCGAATCGAACAGGCGAAAAGGCAAAAAAGGCAAAAACATACTCATTGTGAATGATTGTCTGTTGATGGTCAGTTCGAGGTTCAACACAAAGAAACAGCAAGCTGCGCGATCCCTTTGACGAGAGTGTCGTTTGTCTCGAAAGGAGAAAAGAAGGGAGAAGACGTAAAAAACGCACCTTTAGACAAATTGTTGGGTGTGGTTTGTCGATGAAGATGTGGTTGTTGAACAGGAGGGGGGGGGGAAGAAGGGGAGCAAAAGAAAGAGGAGCAAAATCGGTAGGCTTTCGCTTTTTTCCTAGATCAAAGATTTTTTTCCCACTGATTCCAGCAAACCCACACCAAAGGGGGGGGTGTTCGACGAGAGGCAAGGAAAGTGCACATGCGCGGAAAAACAGCGCCCCACCTTTACACTCAAAAAGTTGGACGAGGGCACGCGCCTACCGCAAATGTGCGGGCGAAAAAGTAGGGCTAACGGGAATCCGGATTAACCGACCCGGAAAAACTACGACTGGTAACGGGAACACCAAAGACATGCACGCTCAGTGTCACGTGCGCATCTGGGGTAGATGCATATCGCATCTCTTCATCGAATCGAGAGAGGATGAGAGCGTGAGAGCGTAAGACCTTGTGAGCGCGACAAGGTTTTGGGTTGGGATGGAAACACGGCATGGGGTAAACGAAGCCGACTCTGTCATGAAATTCGTCGCATATCAAAACCAGACACGAAGCGTACGAAAAAGACGTAAAGCCCAAAGCCTGTCCCTAGCCATAGGCAGCTCTCACCATTGCCCCCTTTTCCCAGGTCCCGAAATATCCCTTAACCAAAACCATCCAATACTGCTTTGCGACCGATCTGTCACGGACGCCGGCATCATTTTAAAACTGATGTAGAAAGGGCGGTAGCCGACTCGGCATCGCTGTCGTGATAAAAAAAGGGACGTCGGGGGAGAGAAGGAAAAACGACCTGCTCGACAAGAACCAAAAAAACAACAGGTAAAGCAGAAGTCGACAATGACAAGGACCAAAGCACAAGCCACATACAGTACAGCACGAAACGGCAGACTGGCAGACTGGCAGAAAACACGCACTATTCGAATCCGTCGATGATTTCGACGCCGCGGCCGTCGGGCTTGAACTTGAATACAAGGCCCTCCGCGTACAACTCCATTTCCTCCTCCGGCGGCTCGTAGTCCTTGCGGTACTCGATGCGCACAGTGCCGTCAAAGTCGGCGATTCTGGGGAAGGAGCCATACACCGACATGGACATGTCCGAGTCTTGGGAGATGGTGCGCACGCCGGAGATGGCGTCCATGGACGCGGGGAAGCTGCCAGGCTCGCGGTTCTTGACGTCGGGCAGCCGAATCATCATGGACACGATGGCATTGTGAAATTGCTAGAGCAGCGAGGTCAGCGCATAAGCCATCCAAGTGTCGATCTTTTCTCCCTCTCTCTCTCTCCCTCTCCCTCTGGATGGGTACTTGAAACTTACATACGCCGCCCCTTGGATGAGAATGATCCACTGGTGGACGCGGGCGTTGCTCCTGTTAAACAGCGATATTGTGTACTCGGGGCTGTCCATCATCACCACGGAGCGCTTGTGCGTGCGCTTGAACTGGCTGGCGACGTCCATGAGCAGGTCGAGCGACGCCAGCAGGGTCAGCGTGGGCGGCGTGGGCGGGTTCGCTTTCTTGTCGCCGACGAGCTGCCTGAAGAGGTTGCCCAGGAGCACAAAGTGGCCCGCCACCTCGAGGCGGCGGAGGTCGATGCCAAAATGGGCCATGTGCTCGGCATAGTAGTCGAAGCCGTGCATGAGCGAGAAGACGACGACGCCCACGCTGCTCTTCTTGGTCGGGCCGACGTCGGCGGCGTCGCACCGCCGCAGCCAGTCGGCCAGCAGCCGCAGCGAGAGCCAGGAGCAGCCGGCCTGGTCTATGCCGCTGACGGTGAGGAACTTGGCCGTCTTGGCCGCCGCAAAGTGCATCTCCATGTGGTGGGGGATGATGGGATCCATGGCGATGGGAACGAGGGAGGACGTGATGTGACAGCAGATTCTTGTCGTAGGAGTTTGAGAAGGTTTGATCCCGAAGGCGACCAGAGAGCACAGGATGTCAAAACAAAACGAAAAGAGACAGCACAGAAGTAGCTGAAATGGCGGTGAGGATGAGAGTTAACACAGCAAAGTCCGTGTCCAGAATGAGAGCGAGAGAAGGAGAAGAGCGTTTCCTCCAAGCAAGGCTGAGGGCATTGGTTGGGCTGGTTCCTATATATTGCCCTTTACCCGCCCTGCAGTGGACGTCCTCTTGTCTGTGCTCCCTCCAGCTTCTGGGCAAGAGCTTGGAGCGAACAAAAAAAGGCAGAAGGTTACAGAGGGACCAGGGGGAGGATGGGGGGCAGGATGGGGGGGGGGGGGGGGGGGGGGGTTGACGGAGAAGCGGTACTGCTGGGCAACTGGACGGTAGCAAACGCAGCGCAGCGTGGTGTGAGACAGCCGAGAGCCTCGAGCTGAAGAGCTATTAGGGAGGGGGGAGGGAGGAAGGTGGATCGGGCAGGGGTGGACGATGATGCATGGTCTAACTGAAGCCAGGGTGTGTGTGTGGACGGGGATGGAGAAGAGAGCAAAAGTGAACGGCAAGAAAGTGGGGCCGCCCATCACGGAGGCCCAAGCCCAACTGTATTTGGGGGGAAACTGGTGCTAGCGGCTTCCCACCTCAAGGTCGTTTGCTGGCCTGGCCTGGCCACCCCAGCGTCCCCCTCTCCCTCCCTCTTTCTTATCTTGGTTCCGTCGCTTTAGGAGCGTTCAGCAGAGGCACAAGCCGATGATAGATGTATCGTTTGTGACCTGCTTAAGACGGGGTGGGATGAGCGGTAAACTGGATTGACCCTGCATTGCAACGAAAGAACCTCCAAACGAGACGACGCTCAAAGCCTAGCCAAGCAGCGGAATAGTATGATGGTGGCGGATGCGCGGTGGCCACTTCAGCTCTCACAGACACACTTCTGATCACTGCCTGCCTTGCGGAGGGGAGGGAAGGGAAGGGAAGGGTGTCCACCCCCGGTAAGAAGCCACGAATAGGGCGTCAACAACGTATTGGCAAATGCAGGCTGCAGGAAGATATGTGACTTCGCCAACGCCAGCCAAACGGGACGAAGCCGTAAGCCACTGGGGAGGGGGGGGGGGGAGGGGAGAGGAGGGAGGAGGAGGAGTGCAGGTGCATGTCCTATCTTGTTTCTGTCCTGTCTTGTTTTTTTCTTTTCTTTTTCTTTCGGCGAAGCGTCTGGCCAGCCTGTGAGAACACACACCGGTTACGACAAGTACAAGTACAAGCAGTCCGTTCTTGGCTGAGCCACCCCTGGAGACGACGCCAGTACGAATACGACCAGGAGGGCGCACAGCGGAAGCGAGGGTTGGTGCAATGCTGTCTGTTTGTTGGCGGCTGGATATTTGCTTGCATGCTTCCTACTAGCAGGGGGGAGGGGGGGGGGGGCATTATCGATGTATTCTCTTTCGGATAACACACGAGAGTCCAAAGAATTCAGGACGCCCCTACCTGCGTTGTTGTATTCCTCGTTGGCTGTCACTTGTCGTTTGTCGTTGCTGCGGTGGTACCCAAGTGTGACGCGCCGAATCAATACTAATGCGGTAATCCGGAGCCATAGCGGGGCTTTCACACATGCAAACACAAGCCGCAAAGCAGGCCGTGTATATGTATGTACATATACGGAGTGGTTGCATGGCCTGGGCTGTCCCTGTGCCGCCCGGGCTTCCCTCGCCACGACAGCATGAAAGGCTCGAAGCAAAAAAGGAGGGGTATGTGGCCTTAGTCCGCGTGGGGGGGTTGTGGTCGGCGATCGCGATCCATTTGCAGTACGGGCGAGCCTCGTGTTTAGAAGCTTTGAGGGCGACGCGGATGGGGTCGCTGAGCCTTTGACAAAGAGCAAGACGCAAGAGACGCAGCAGAGCAGCACTGAAGGGCAAAAAAAACTGGACCGGCTGGGAATCGAACCCAGGACTTCTCCCATGCGAAGGGAGCGTTATACCCCTAAACCACAGGCCCGTTGGAAATAAACAAATTGGTGGACCGGCTGGGAATCGAACCCAGGACCTTTCCCATGCTAAGGGAATATTATACCACTAAACCACAGGCCCATTTGCTTGATCGTTGTGGTGGGGCGCCACGAGACGGGTTGATGAAGGCAAGAATCTGTGTGGATGCCCATGTGTTTTTGGCGACGGGGACTCACGATGGGGGGCGGAATCAATTGGCATCGAAGTTGATACATTGGAACCGGCCATGCTTTTGTTTCAACTCGTGTACAGTAGAATTAAAATTAAGACAAGGCTTTAGAATACAGGTGGATGCATTACAGTCTGCAGCGTCCGCAGGAGGAGGGGATGTGCCTCGTTGGAGGCGCCCCAAGCCTCGTCCCCTCTCCATTCACCCCGTCTGCCCGCCAAACGATCCGCCGCCGCCGTTGAGCAGCGACCAGTAGGTCGTGTCCACGCCCTGCATCGCCCAATCGTCGGCCGCGCCCGTCATGTCGGGGAACGCGGGTGCGCCGCCAAAGCTAAAGAGGCCGTCGCCGCCAGCGGGGCCGCCGCCGCCGCCATTGACGCCCCCTTCGTCGCTCATCGGCATGGGATCGAAATCAACCAGCATGGCATTCAGGTCGACAGAATCGCTCTGCGGCTGCTGTTGCTGCTGTTGCTGCTGTTGCTGCTGTTGCTGCTGCTGCTGCTGCTGCGGTGTTCCAGATGCTGCGTGATCGTGCCCATCCGCTGCCAGGCTGCCGTTCCAGTTAAGGACGGCCTGGCCGGAAGAAGGCGACGAGAAGAGGTCGTATGGACTGGGCACCATCACAGGGCCGAATGTAGATGGCAGCTCTTGCTGCTGCTGGGGGAGCTGCTGATCGAGGAGCGGCATGCTTGACGCACTGGCGGCAGCAGCACTCGGATGAATGCTGACCGTGCCAAAGTAAGGCACGTTCAAGCGGACAGACGAACAGCAAGATGTGCTAGGAACGCCCGCGGCCCTGTCATACGAGCCCTCGTGTGGTGTGGCAGCATTGTTGTTTTGCTGGTTGCTGTCCTGCTGCTGCTCGGTGTAGTCTCCGCCCGGTGACTGTAGAGACGATCCTGTACGCGGCGCCGAGAGGGCAGTCACGTCTGCCGGCGCCGCGGCCGCCGCGGCCGCCGCTGCTGTTGCCGCCTCGTCTGGCTTTCGAGCCACGAGGTCGAGGATCGGCAGCAGCTGCTGAATCGTCGCCGCAGACTCGCGCGACAGCTTGTCCTCGTTGATCTTACCAATGTGCTCCATGCGCTCCCGCACCTGCTCCACCATGGCCCGGTCCTGGTGCAGCTGGCTGTCAAAGGCGTCCAAGATGCGGGGGTCAGACGTTGCCGCCGGACGGGGGCCCAGGTAGCCGATGATCAGCGTCATGGCCGCAATCAGCGAGGCGTAGTCAACGTGCCGGCACGAGAACGATGTGTTGTTGACCTGGCGGAAGAGGATAAAGCGCCGGAGGACGGCGCGGCTGGACAGCAGGCACGTTGCCTTGCCGTAGGCGAGTCCGCTGTTGCATGTGTTAGGCCGTTCCAGCTCGTCGGCGGCGGTCTGCTCGTGTCCGCCCGTGCACATGCCAACAGGGGCCGACGAGGAAGCCGCCATCATCGTGGCGGCCGCGGCGGCCGGGTTGTCCCCGCGGAGCATGTACGGCAGGTGGAGAAGGATCATGATGCAGTGGTGGTGCACCTGCAAGATAGACCGCATCATCTCGCTGAAGACGTGGTCGGGCCGGGCGTACGGGTCGTACGCGGGCACCTCCCACCAGGTTGAATTGAGACCGCGGGACGCCGCCGCCTGCATGTCGGAGTCGATGGCCCGGGTGACGGAGTAGGCCTGCTCCAGTGAGAGCTTGCTGTGGTTGCGCTCAATAATGCGGCCGGTCAGCCGAGTGTGTGCTTTTGCTAGGCTCTCGATGGGCGTGTCCGTGTCTTCCAGGGCGCTCGTCCCATTTTGCTTGCTTCCCTTGGTCTCTGTGTAGCTGTCGTCGTCTTGCGAGCCTGCCCTGAGACCGAGCAGCAGGGAGATGTGTCGGTCGCAGGCATTGATGCGGTACCACATGGCCGCCGCTGTTGGCCAGCGGCGGGGATCGGATGTTGGGTCGACCGATTTGAGCGAACGCGTGTTACCGCGGTCGAGGCCCATCAGCTGCGCCAAGCTCATGGCACGGCGGTACGTCAGCCAGGCCTTCCGCAGCTGGCCGGCGTTCGACTGATGCTGTCCAAGAAGGATGAGGCATTGGAGGCCCTCGACGGAGCCAATCAACTCGTCGTTGGAGGTGACCGTGTGGCTCACAACTCCGGCAATGCGGCTGATCATGTCGGGCAAAGTCTCGTGCGTGTGCAGCTTGTTCTGTAGAGTATAGCAGGGCCCTATCTGCTGCATGCAGAATGTTATTTGCAGGAGGCGGCGGGCAATGACGGTTGGGTGGCTTGTTATTGACGGTATCTCTTTGATTTCTGAAGGCGACTCGCTACGCCCGGCAGCAATGTCGCGGTTGCTGTGGAAGAGTGAGACAACATACAGTGCTGCCGTCCTACACACAATGGTGTTGATGTCATCCTGTGCCGGGAACAGAGAGTGCAGCAGCTTGCTCAAGTGATGTTGTCGTGACCACTGTTCACCCAGCGGATCGGCCGGGGGAAATATGGTCGACGTGGCAGCAGTGTCGGAGCTGCCCGAGCGGTGTCCTTCGTTGCAACTGCCGGAGCTTGCGCACGTTTCGGCGCTGCCACAGTTGGCTGGGCTGCCGGCGCAGTTGATACTCGCGTCCATGGAGCCAGGGCTGGGGCCGGCGGAGGCAGCTGCGGCAGTCGCCGGTCTGGTTTCAGCGGAAGTAGAGGCAGAGACAGGGGCAAAAGCAGAGGCAGATGTGTGGGGGGTTGAGCCGGCTTTTGACAGAGAGTCCTGGATGCCCAGGAGAGCGGCAACAGGAGTATCGTCGGCCGTTGACGTGTCGAGCACATCGAGGACGCCGTACCCTTGCTTGCCGGCGGCAGTTGGGCACACACGGGCTACGACGTCGGCAGGGTCGTGATAAATCCTTGCAATGCGCTCCAACGAAGTGTCCTCGCCAGACGCCATGAGTGGGTTTGTAGCGGACTGCCTCGACGATGAAGCGTCACCCGTGTCCGAGTCTGCTCCAGAGGACGACATGTGCGATGCCTGCCCTGTATAGCCTGTATGGCTCGCATGGCCGGCGTCGTATGCCGTGCGTTCGGCCCCGCCCTCTGCGGCCGACGACGACGACGATGCCGGTACCGTCAAAACATGAGCCATGAGCTGCTCCATCATGTTCTCCAGACGGTCCAGCCGCTGCGAGACCTTCTTCTCAGGCACTTGCTGAGCCGGCGGCACCTCATCAGCAAACTCCTGGCTGCGGCAGGCCGAGCCGCGCTGCCGACAGCCGATGCAGACGACATCGTCCGGTGACGTATACTGGCAGCGGATTTTACGCCGGCGGCCTGGTTGCGAGTTAGGACGGAAGGAAGACCAGCCGAGAAAAAAAAAAGAAGAAAAAAAGCAGAAGGGTGTATCGAGACTTACACTCCCAGCAGCTGTGGGTGCCCTTGCGGACTTTCCTCCTCCGCGCCTCGAGAATCTGAGCGGGCGTCAAGTTCATCGCCGCATGTGACATCGGGCCGGCCTCCGGAGAGACCAGGTCGTCCGGTTCGTCCCCGGCTGGTCTTCCCCGACCGTTTCGTCCCCGTGCGCAAGCCGTACAGGCCTTCCCCCAGGTGGGATCAGGGTGGGACCAACACCAAATGCCGTCAACCCCTACCGCGAACGGATTTGCGGTAGGTGAGATAATAGCGGGAAAATGCCGGCGGACGAACGGCCAGGCCACTCGCAGTCAGGCCGCGTAGGGTGGTATGAAGCAGCGTGCCAAAGCAAGTTGGAGGAGGCGCCCCCCCCGTGGAGCAAATGCGATGCCTACGGCGAAGCTGACAGACACACTTGTTATATTCCGGGCTTCGACCCTCCCAGGTTCGAGTGTCGATTTTGCGATCTTCCTTCGCTTCCTTTTCTTTTCCTTTGCCGTCGTTGTTTGTTCCTTGCAGGTTTGCAAAGCGAGGACCGAGTGTATTACAGCTATTTCGGCAGGATGGCAAAGATTATTCAGCAACAGGTGTCGGACGCAGTTCGGCCGACGGCGGACGAACTGCGGACGACCCAATCCCACAACGGCTGTGGTGGTTGTTCGCAGTTCGATCGGCTGCACAGCGCAACAACATAAAGACTCTGGGCACATCACGGATGGACGTGTTTGAGCATATCACTCGTGCTCGTAGAATCGGCCGCGGCAAGGCAACTCCTGACCGGGTACTGGACGAGTACGGAGTAAGCTGGACGAAAAGAAAAGTGGGGCAGTCGGGGAGGCTTCAAGTGCTGCCAGTCTCTGAGCTGTGCTGCCATGTCCAGTCGGTATTGCCCAGTTCTTTGCGTGTACACGTGTACACGTGGAACATGCCGTAACGCTGGCATTCGATCAATTAGATCTTCTGCTATCTTTGGGCGATATACCTTGGTCCTTGTCGACTTGGTGTTCTGTCTTGACGGCTCCGGAGGCAACTCGGCATCACGTGCTGCTGCCTCTAATCGGGCTGCGGCGATTGGCTACCCCGCCCTGACGGAGCTCTCCTGCCGCTGTATTATCACCAGATAGGGCTCTCTCCCGGCGCCGTTCGGCAGCGCTATTGTCTGTATGTCGTCATACGCCTTGTCTGTCCCCCAAGACGGCCCCGCGAACCAGTCAGGCTGCTTGCAATGGCGCATTACACCTATCTGACCCCGCCATATGCGTGTTGTGCGGGTGGCTGCTGTCGATTCCTGTCCCCTGCCGCACAGGAAAACAGGCCTGTCTCGCCCAGGTAGAAACACGCTCTCCGTAGTCCTTGTTCTCACTGCCTTGAATGTTGCGTTGACGCTGCTGGTTTCTTCAATGCCACTGACGAGAATCGTAAACACATCCTCCTGCTGATAAATCCACTCGTCTCTCTCTGTCTCTCCCCCCCCTCCCCACTGCCCCTGCTCTCCTTCTGAAGCACACCATATTCGTGTCGCCGGGCCTTCTTTCGGTGGACGTTCCCATCTTTGCGCTCATTGCCGTCTCTCCGTCTCTTTTATAGTTAGCCCCCCCTCCCCCCCTACCTTTCCACTCAATGAACCGTGCCCCTCTCTATCTGAGACCGGTATCGACATTGCGGACATTTCGACTTTCTGCGACTTCCTCTCGACAAGCAGCTACATTCAGTTTGGCATTTGCGTCCCTACCGATTCGCCGTTTCTCCCTTTCTGCCCAAGCCATGGCCGAGTTCAAGTTGAAGGACGTCACGTCCCTGGCCCTCAAGGTGGGCGAGAAGCAGGAGGCCGAGGTCGAGGGCATCGACGGCGCCAAAGTCCTCCTCGTCAATGCTGCAGGCAGCATCCAGGCAATCGGGCCAAAGTGCACACATTACGGCGCGCCGCTGGTCAAGGGCGTCCTCACTGCCAACGGCCGCATTACTTGCCCGTGGCATGGCGGTACGTTTTCAAAGCCCTCCAACCCCACCGCCAACGCACCCCCCCTTCTTTTTTTGGTCTTCTCGTTTCCCCCTTCCCCCCCCCAAGGTCTAACCTCCCCTTCCCCGGACCTTAGCTTGCTTCAATGCCAAGACCGGCGACGTTGAAGATGCCCCGGCTCTCGATTACTTGCCGACTTTCAAGGTTGTCGAGCGCGACGGCGCCGTCTACGTCACGGGCGATAAGGAGACGATCAAGGCTGGCCGGCGGAAGCCCAACTTCAAGAGCGCAGCGGCCAAGCAGGGGGACGTCAAGGTCGTCGTCGTGGGCGGCGGATCGGGCGCCATTGGTGCCGTCGAAGCGCTGCGCGAAAAGGGCTTCTCTGGCGGCATCACCATCATCACAAACGAAGGCTACCTCCCCATCGACCGGCCCAAGCTGTCCAAGGCGCTCCTCGCCGACCCGGCCAAGGTGCAGCTGCGCGACCAGGCCTGGTTCGACTCGGGCAGCGTCTCCGTGGTCTATGACGAAGTGACCGCCATCGACTTTGCCGACAAGAAGGTGCAGACAAAGGCCGCTGGCGACATCGGCTACAGCAAGCTCATCTTGTCGACCGGCGGCACGGCGCGCACCCTGCCGCTCCCGGGTTTCAAGGCGCTGGGCAACATCTTCACACTGCGCAACGTGAGCGACGTCAAGAAGATTGTGGCGGTGCTGGGTGCCGACGACGGCGCAAAGAAGAAGCTCGTCGTGGTCGGCTCGTCGTTTATCGGCATGGAGGTGGCCAACGCCACGGCCAAAACCCACGACGTGACGGTCATTGGCATGGAGAAGGTGCCGCTGGAGCGCGTGCTTGGCCACGACGTTGGCGCCGCGGCCCAGAAGGGTCTCGAGAAGAGCGGCGTCAAGTTCTACCTGTCTGCCTCTGTCGACAAGGCGGAGCCGTCGGCCGCGGACCCGTCCAAGGTCGGCGCGGTCTTTTTGAAAGACGGCACCAAGCTCGAGGCCGACCTCGTGATTCTGGGCATCGGCGTGGCACCGGCCACAGAGTACCTGCGCGGCAACAGCGCGGTGCAGCTGGAGAAGGACGGGTCGCTCAAGACGGACGAGACGTACGCCGTGGCCGGGCTCAAGGACGTGTACGCCGTCGGCGACATTGCAACCTTCCCGTACCACGGCCCTGGTGGCGAAGGCAAGCCCGTGCGCATCGAGCACTGGAACGTCGCGCAAAAGGCCGGGCGCATCGCGGCGCAGCACATTGTGAACCCGGCCCTCGTGCCCACGGGGCGCGACGCCTTCTTCACGCCCGTCTTCTGGTCTGCGCTGTCCGCGCAGCTGCGCTACTGCGGCAACACGGCGGTTTCGGGGTACGACGACATCGTAGTACAGGGCAGCTTCGAGTCCGGCTCGTGGGCCGCCTTCTACACCAAGGGCGACACGGTCGTGGCCGTGGCGACGATGGGCAAGGACCCGGTCATGGTGCAGAGCGCGGAGCTGATCAATGTGGGCAGGATGCCGTCGAAGAGCAAGCTGGTGGGCGGGCTGGACGTGTTGACGTTGGGGCCGCCCTGATTCCGAGGGTGCGCGAGTCTGGAACCAAGAGAAGAGAATTGATGTTTTCCTTTCACTCTGGCTGCCCCCCACGCTGCGCACTTGTGTCGATCTGACAGTGTCTCTTGGGCGCCGTGAAGACGTTTGAACTACGCATCACCACGTAGAATTATATCGTTTGTTTGTTCCAGACGGCTGTACTCTGTATACCAGGCGAGGGAGCCTCCTCGTAGATTGCGGCCGCAGGCGTGTTGTGCTTTTAGAGTGCGGGAGGCTGAGCCAACACCTACGGTGACGTATAAGCTGCACCTCTCCGTAACATCGAGGAAACACTGCGACATTGACGGGTGCGCGGGCACTGCTTGTACGGTCGAGGCCAGCGCAGCTGCTGTTCGTGAGAAGCTTGTCTACGCTGGCATGCCGGCCCACTTGACGAGTGCCGGATTACGCGATCCAGCAATCGGAACGCGTCCAGAAGCGGCACGAGATAAGGCGGCCGGAACAACAAAGACCAAACGGCCGTGGACCAAATGTGTGGTCCCGTTCTATTTGCCTGAAAAGACTCTGTTTGCGTGAAGAGCTGAAGACGAACGGTCTCGAAGAGGGACGGAGAGAAGCAGCCTCTGCCGGCAGCAATGTGACTCCTCCGAGGAGAATCTGCTGGACAGGAGAGGCCGATCACGCGGTGGCCGTGTGTTTGCCCTGCAACGTTTGACTCGTTCGAGTGGGTGGCATCGACGCCAGAAGAAACCCGGTGGCTGGTGGAGGGGTGAGTTGTCGCTGGCCTGGCCGAGGGCGCTACGGAGTACTGCAGGCTATGGCGGCCAACCAGTTGTCTCGGATGGTGCCTGACGCGAACGCGGGACGGCTTGAAGAACCAGGAAAGAACAATGTTGACAGGCCCATCCACATCCAACCCCACCTTCCCTAATAATACGCTATCCAGCAGGGCCCCACAGTGACACGCCGTCCAGAACAGCTCTAGTGCGCATTGCCGACGGATTTGGGGACTCGATGTATCTCTGCTGGTCGCGGTGCAGGCGAGGTACTTTCGGGTACCCCCAATCTCCCACGCGTTCCTCGGGCACTCTAACAAGCACTCTAATAACAAGCCATATCCACCACCGCCCTCTTGCCTTCCTGCCTTGCTGCCTTCCCAGCTTCGCTCATTCCCTCGCTTGTCCTCGGCCGGCTCTCCCCCACGCGATATCTCCCCTCGCGATATCTCTCCTCTTGGCTGCCTGTCCGGCTGCCTCTCCTCTTTCTTCTCACAACCTCCTCGCCCTCCCCCGGCCCGGCACCTGGACAACAACTTCCTTCTTCTCTCTTCTCAGCTCGCTCGACGTTCTCGGGGCTGAAGGCACGTCTCGACCGCGACGGCATATTCCGGCTGCCTGTCCAGCTTTCAGCTTCCCCCATCTCGACGGACAAGTCACTCGCTCGACGACACGCTCGTTTTTTGGCGCCTGCGACGACATACACCGCAAAGCTCTCGAGCGCCCATTTTACGCGACTTCGGCTCTGTGACTGGCGGTCGTTCTGCTGCCCGCGGCCCTCTCGCCCACTCTCTCTCCCACCTACTCTTTGTCATAGCGCTGCACGCTTGCTCCACGCCCATTCCACCGCTGCTCGCTTGACCACTCGGCAGAGGGACCGGCTCCGATCGGGTTTGGAGCCCTCGTCCCTCTTGTTCCAACAACCGACGCCCACGACGCACGGCCTGCAAGAGGCGAATTCGACGGCTCCAAATCTGCCCTCATCTTCCAGCATTCCAGAGCCCCTTCCCCGGCTCTCCTTTCTCTTCCTCTCTCCCTTCCTCGCGCTGCGGCACCCTTGCAATACGCTCTCACCCTCTGTTCCCCGCTCTCCGCCCCAGTATGCTTTGCTCGAGACCAGCGGCAGCCCTTCTGGTCGGAATCGCATTCCTGCTTGATCCCTGGCAGCCATGGCAGACATGACCAACCCGCGCCCGCGGCGGGAGCCTGAGAGGCCAGCCGGCTCTGCCTACACCTCTGCACCGCCCTCCCGATCCAGCACGCCTCGCCCACAGATCCCGCCGCAGCCTGTCGAACCGCTCCGATGCTGCTGTGGACAGCCTGGCTGCATCTACCTGAAGCACAACTGTACCGTTCTAGAAAGCGTCGAGAAAGATGTCCGGACAGCCGCCAAACTTGGCCAGGTAAGCTCGACCCCACGTGCTCTTCATGTCGCCACTTGTGTTTTATTGGCCTATAGATGGGCTGGCATTGTCTGCCATTCCACTGCGGCAGTCTTGTTGCTGGTCTTCTCTTCTTGTTTGAAAGGAGGTACTTTTTTCTCCCTTCTCAGTCATGATGTTGGAATGGGGAAAGGGACAGACTTTGTTACTTGTTCTTTTGTTGTGGAACTGTCAATGTCAGATCTCGTTCGCGAAGTTTGCCTTTTCCACGTCTCTGTTTTTTTCTACTTTCTGCTTTCTGCTTTCAATTTTCTTCTTCTTCTATTTTTATGTTTAGACCGCTACAGCGTCTCTTCATGCATGCCCGCATTCAAGTTATATTCTAACTTCGTCAGTCTCTCCTCGAACGCCACGAGGCGTACATGGCCGATGCTGAACGAGATCGCACCGACCTGATCAGCCGCATCGGCCAGCTGGAGATGGACAAGAAAGAGCTGGAGGCCGAAAATGCCAAAAAAATCGAAGAGAACCGGGCGCTGCTCGACCAGCTCGAGACGCTCAACACCACAGTGTCTGACTCAGACACGCACATCCAGATGCTCGAGGCCACCCTCCAGTCCTCGCAACAGATCATCCGGCGCCTCGAGGGCGCAGCGGAGAGGGCCGAGGACATGGAGAGGCACCTTGCTGCTCTGGAAGCGGAGCAGGCTATACTTCAGAACAGCCTCGTGACGACGGAGTCCGAAGCGAGGTCCGCCGTCCAGCGCTGGAAGCGCGCCGAGCGCGGCATCGCCGACCTGCAGTTCCAGCTGGAAAAGATGGAGAAGGAGACGCGTGAAGAGCACGAACGCCACTTGGAGATTGTTGGTCGGATGGAGCGCCACCGCGCTGTGGAAAAGGAGCTGAACACGGCCGCTGGTCGTCTCAAAGGCGCAGCTGCGGCCAAGTCTCTCCAAGAACCGAAGACCGCCAGCAGCGGTGTCGTCACCCATTTCGTGCGCGACCTGCTCCAGGACAATGCGACCCTTCAGCTTGGCATGGCCGAGCTGCGCGGCATGCTCATGAACTCGAACGACGAGATCCAAATCCTGCGGGAGCAGCTCATGTTCCACCAACCCTTGCACGACGACGGCGACAACAATGCCAGTGCTGCGTCGACACTACGCGCGGAGCTTCTGGACACCGACCTGTTCCCAGGAAGCCCCGAACCTGAAGACGCAATCTCATGCGCACTGGATGCCGTTGACTTCCCAGTCTGCCCGTCCACCCCGGCCACTCCGGCCACCCCGGCCACTCCCCAGCCCAGCCGCCATCGTGTATCTCTGTCACAGGAGCTACACATCCACCACCACTACCATGTCAACAAAAAAGGAGAGACAAAGAAACCCAAGAAAAAGCGTCAGGGTCTGACGCCTGTCGTCTTTACACCGCCGGCTGCGCTGACGCTGCCCTCCACACCTGTGTTTGGGGCACTGTATCCGTTCCAGGAAGATTTCTCGCGTTCAACGACGCCTGGCTCCAGCCCACCTTGCTTCTCTCGCCACATGAGTAGAGACTCCAACTCGACTGCTATGTCTGGCCCATCGAATCGATGGTCAGTCTTCTCCGACCTGCCGTCCGATCTCAGCATGTCCTCTGTCCCTAGCTCTCCCCGGACCGATCCGCGGAATTCGATTTTTGACCGCACCCTTCTATCGGATATGTCCATACCCGTGTCTCCTAGTACGAGTGTAGATCCGCTATCCCCAGGCTGGCGATCGAGCAGCAGCACGCCCATTCTAGACGATTCTCTTTCATGTGGGCTCCCTCAGGCATCAACGTATCATTCGTCATCGGATCAGCCGCAACTGCATGAACCGATCATGGAAGACGACGAGGCCCCCTCTTCTTCGCACCAGGAGGATGCTGGTGCTACAGTCGAAGAAGCACGATCGGATACGAGCAACATCGATTATGTACCCGACTTCACATCCAGTACCGCTGGCACTGTAGATGATTCTACCCCTTCGGAAGCGACGACGCCGACACCTACACAACCACCGCCATTTCACGGGCTTGACGCACTGCCGCAGGATGACATTCTCGCAGGAGAAGCAGACGACACGGCTCCTTTCCAACTTCCGTCTCAGCATCACCGGCCCCTGCACAGGGCTGTTTCTCACGAGTCGATCATTTCTCTTTCAGGTGGCCTAGACATCCATACACTCAAGGCACGGCCCAGCCAGCTCACTCTCCGGCCTCTTGGCACAGCAATGGCAGACACGGGCCTGAGCTCAGTCACTGCCCGCCCGGTCATCTTCAGGGCAAGCAACGACACATTCAAGAGCAACAGCATGCTTCGAGACAGTCTCTCGCTCGGCTTGCCCACACCTAGGTCGGGTCGGATTGTATCCAACCCCGTAACATCTTCCACCACCAATACGCCCTCTGCGTACTCGTCGACATCGGCTGCCGCAGCGTCTCTCACCAGTGCTCGGATGTTTGGCAAGTTTGTTGCATGGCGGCCATGGGGAGGCGGTGCTCTAGCAGCTTCGACGACGACGACAGCAACATCACTACCGTCGAGCACCGCAACCCCGGCAATCGCGACAGCCGTAGTCGCCAGACCGGCGGCTGAGATAACAACGGCTGCGGTTGCAGTGGTGACCACGGTAACAGCCACTCCGGCGTCCGGCAACGGCTTTGAGGCGATCCCTACGGAGGCACCGGTGGCACCACAGGACCCAAGCACGGCGGACACCGTGTCGGCCACGATGACTGCCGATGTTCTCCCGGGAAACAGCCGCAGAGAAACCCCTACCAAGAACAAGACGGGGTCGCAGGGTGCGGCGGTCAAGGCCATTCACGATCTCAGCGCGCTGCGCTCGCCGGGCATCAACCAGCCAGGCGTCATTCCCGGTTTCTTTGAATATTGGGCCGCCCACCAGCGGCGGGGCGCGCCAAGCAACGTGCACGCAGATGTCATTGACGAAGAGGCTTTGCGGGAGGGCTTGCTGGGTCCGTGATTTTCTTTGATCCTATCAGTTCTCAGCCCTCACCTCCTTAGTTAGGCCTCACCGAAACAGTCACCGCTCCTTTGGTCGACTTTTTTCTCTCTTCTGGAGTGGAGTATTCATTCCAAAAGGTTAAGCTGGGCAATCCTTTCCTATGTTCTTTCTTTTGTCTCCTCTTTCTACTGGATTTGTTTCCCCCATCTGACGGATCTATCTGTCCCATCGCCGTCTCCTTTCTCTTTTCCTTTGTCAATGCAACACATTGCTGTGCTCAAGATCTTTTCTTATTTTTCACCTTTGGATATACCCCGTCCTTCCTATCGGTTGCATCATCAAGGAGTATTTTTTTTGTCTTTTTTGTTTCCTGTCTGTTTCGTTGCTTTTGTCCCTAATCTCTCCAGGATATGTTTTTTATCATCCATTTCTTAAACTATCTACAAAGTGAATGCAATTTTGAATACCTGGGAATTCTCACATCCAAGCAGCCGATTATGTTCTCACGGGGAAAAATTAATTATGGGCAGTTCAACACGAGCTTGTCCAGGCGGCTCGAAAATGGAGCGGAAGGTGTGAGGTGTGCGAATTGTGAGTTGTCAAGAAAGACAACAACCACAAGCAGCTAACAAACAGGTCGATGGAAGAGACAAAGAAGCCAGGCAAAAAAAAGAAGGAGAAGGTGAAGAAGGAAAAGGGTCGCTGGCATTCGTATCACCGCCCCCCAATCATGGACTTTTTTTCAGATTTGCAGTGCTCAGCTTGTGGTATATAACTGTGACCGTCTTCCTCAACCACCCCGTCCAGTCTTGGTTCCAAGCCATTTCCTCGGACTCTTTTGACAAGACGGCCTTTTCAACCCTTCTTACCTGTTGCCCAACGAGTACAGACGGCTCACACCAGAGAGAACAGCAACGCACACCGGGCAGCTAGGTATTATTCGCTTCTCACAATGAACCCCGCTTATCCGTCTCCCAGTAAAGCGGAACACGACCAACACGGCTGCTCCTCCTCCTCATCGTCGTCGCCGTCATCAACTGTCACCCCTGCTGCCTACTCTGCTCTGCCTCTGGACCCGTTCGGCGCGGCCATAACATCGCGGAATCACGCCGCGGTCGTCGGCGTTGTCTGTGCCGTCGTGATCGCCATTCTGCTCATGGCCGCCTGCGCCCTGACGTGGCACTGCAGCGGCGACCAGGACGGCAACAACAGCCGAAACAGACGCAACCCGCGGTACCGTCCCCCGCCCCCTCGCCACAACCGCAACTGTCCCCACTCCCATCTCCGACTCGAGCACGCACAGCAACAGCAGCAGCAGCAGCAGCGAGGTACCGGCCAGATGCGGAGAGAACGACAGGGAACGGCACTCTCCGGCAGGGGCACAACGGCGAACCGAACTGTGGATCATCCGTATCCACGGCCGCCGCCGCCACCGTCCCCGAGGAGAGACAGCAAGCACCTCGAGAACGAACTGACGAGCGCCATTGATGCAGTGCGCTGCTGGGGGGTGTGACGGAGTGGCATTTGCTTCGCGGCAATGGCTATCTGTGAATCGAGTTTTGAGACGATGGAACAGGATGGGGCAAAGAGAACGAGTATTTTCCTATTTGTGCATTATTGGCGGTTATAGCCTCCTCTACAACTATGGTTCTTCCAGCCCAGGTAGAGAGGAGCGCATGTGTCGCCTTTATGCCGCTGCTCGATGCTTTGACAAGTGCCTAGACGTGCAGTTACCGCACAACAATAGTAAATGGGAAGTAAATGTCTTGCTGGCTCAACAGTCATACAGCTTAGGGCGTGTTCGGGGGAGTCCAGTTGGCGTTGCCGTTGTTGGTATCGACAGAAGTCTTCCGCGAAACAAAGTTAGGAAATATGAACAGTAAAGTTTGACTTGAAAGGGATACTTTACATCTTCAACAGTCGGGTTGGCATCCTATCGGTTGTTAGAATGCCATTGACATTCGGGTGCCAGTTGAAAGGAGTCCTACCCGAACGGCCAGTGCCAGGGCAGTGGTAGCCATAGCCTGGATGGCGACAAACATGGAGAAGAAGTTCATGATGCTACTTCTTTCCCCGTTCTTTTGTCTTCCATTTCTTCTGGAAAATCGTGTACGTCTTGATTGCTTGGTTGCAGTTGTAAATTGCTGTTTGGTCTTGTGCTGTTGGTGGTCATGTTTGCGAGGAGGGGGTTGTAACTTTTGTAAGTCATTCCCTGCCTTTGATCCGCGATGTCATTCGAGAGAACTCCGAGGCTCCGATGACAGTAAACATATTCGTCAACACAAGCAACGTGCTGGCTCGTTATGTAGGACCGTGCCGTTGAAGCAACACAACGCCCAAACAACAAACTGTCGAGCCATAGTGGTTTTCATGTTGCCATCCATGAAACGGCCTGGACACTCGTTGGGGGATTCCGGCAGCCACGTACAGCAGGAAAATACAATTTGGAAATAATACGACGTCTGTTGGTGATGGCTGTTGGGGATCTGTGAAGACTAATACAGACAATAGGCCAAACAATCAAAAAAGACTTCAGGGAGTAAAAACCTCCATCCAGCAATTAGAGGTGCTGCATCAATATCGACGGGTAAACAACGTGAGCTATGAACATGACTTGTATTAATACAAGCGAGGACTGCATGTCTTTCATCACGTCGGCCAATTCTCTATCCCCATGTTTCTAACTATATCATCATTCATTCCTCCAACCGTCGTTTTGTTCTGTACGGCGTACTGCACCAGACCAGCAACATGGAAGCCACCACAACCAAGGAGACAATGTCTGCGGCACTGCTCCAGAACATTCTGGACACCATTGTTCCAGCCAGCTTGCGAGTCTCGCCCGATGGAAAACACGTCGTGTATTCGACGAGGTCGAAATTAAACCACCGAAGAAACAGCAGCACGGCTGCTGTTGCCGCGCTTTGGATCGCCGAGACGGCAGTCCCTGCATCGGCACGGCCTTTCACCGATGGACAATCGTTCGACTGGATGCCCGAGTGGTCGCCCGATGGAGAGTCCGTCGCCTTTCTCTCAAACCGCGGAAATGCCAGCGATGGCGATGGTGCAAGTCCCCAGAAGCTCAAAAAAACATGCGGGATCTACCTGCAAGAGCGGTACGGCACACGGCCAAGAACGGTGCTGGCGCCAGGACGCGAGGCAGGCTGTGATGATGGCTCTGAAGGCTTCGCGGGCATTTCCAAGATAGCCTTCAACCCCGACGGGTCCTCTATTGCGTTTATCGCTGCATCACCGTCTCAAAAGAAAGATACGGACGACAACGATGCTATTGTGTGGGGCCAAGACACGGAGTTTCAACACCTGTGGCTCGTCGACGTGAGTTCGGGCGAGGTCCGGGCTCTCTTTGACGGCGATGCCAACGTGACGGACTTTGTCTGGTGTGATGACGGCGGCGACGGCGGCGGCGGTGGTGACATGGTCGCCATGACCCAGCGCAGCTCGCACGCCGATAGTCCGTACTTGCATGGCACAAACGTGTGTCTTTTACGCATTGGCGACCAGCACCTCCGCCCGCTCGTTCACGTCCCCCGTATCGTGTGGAGTCCCGTTTGGCTCCATTCCGCCCTCTACTTTCTCGGCAACAACAGCCCCGGCCAAGACACCTCTGGCATTGCCGTCTTTTGCGTACGCGCAGGACAGGGGGCAGGGCAACAAAATGAACAGCTGCAACAACAAGAACAGCAGGTTGACAGAGTGGCCCATGGCGAGGTGGATTGTGCAGTCGGCCTCGTCCGGATCGACAACGACATTGTTGTTCATATCGAGCATGGCCTCGAGGACCAGCTCCAACTGCTCCTGGCGGAACGCGTGCTCGTTGCTCAAAAACGCCGGATTGTCGACTATCACGCTTCGGGTACCGCGCACGACTCGCACGTTGTCTTTTCCTGGGGGACCGTGAACAAGCCCACCGAAGTGTTCTCTCTGACGGTCGGCACAGGCGAATGTCACCAACTCTCCGATCACGGACGTATCCTGTCCCGCGCGCCTCCTTTTGGGCACTGCCAATTGTTGTCGTGTCCCACGTTGGACGCGAAAGAGATGCTCGACAATCTGTATCTCGTGCCCGCACTTCCTGGCAGCGAAGACGATGCCAAGCTCGAAAACAACGAAACGTGGTCACCAGCAATACCAGCAAACCCACTTCCAACGCTTGTCCTTTTTCACGGAGGGCCGTACGGCCGCCGGACGGATGCTTTTGACGCGTATGACCCGTTTTATCTCCTGATCCAGCCGCTTCTGCGCGAGGGCTACGGGATCCTTGTGGTTAACTACCGCGGCGGCAGCGGCCGAGGCGAGCGGTTTGCCAGCTACGCCCGTGGTGGCATGGGCATCCATGATGAGCCCGACATCGTCGCCGCCGTACAATCTGCTATTCGCCACGGCTATGCCGATCCGGCGCGCCTCGTCGTCGGCGGCTGGTCCCAGGGCGGTTGCCTGGCGTATTTGTCGGCGGTCCGCAACGGTGCTCACGGGCTGGGATGGCGTTTCTCCGGGGCCATTGCAGGGGCCGGGATCACGGACTGGGACAGCATGGCGCTCACCTCGGATGTGGGCGCCGGGTACGAGTCGCAGTTTGCCGGCAGTGCGCCCTGGCGGATGGACAAGACCGATGTGCGCACGCGATCCGGGTCCGCCTTGTGGGAGTTTCACACGGCAGCCCAGCTCGGACGCATTCCCCCCATGCTGATGCTCCACGGCGAACGCGATGTCCGAGTCCCCATCTCGCAGGCCTACGGATTCCAGAGGGCGCTCGATGAGGCCGGCCTGCCGTTTACCTTTGTCACGTATCCACGAGAAGGCCACGTCTTCCGCGAGCGGAAGCACATCGAAGACATGTCCGAGAGAATTTTGCAGTTTGTCAGGAAGCATCTCGTGTAGCAGACGTGGCGGATGCGGGACGACACCACACTGTACACACTTTTTCATAATCTCAGAAGATATTTTCAACACCTTGCAATGGCATTTGTTCCCGGGGATCCTTGAGAACGTGAGCTGGAGAGTCACAAAAAACTGCCGTTTTAAAAGAGCTACAAAATCTGCAAGTCATCCTCAACAAATGCGGTGCCATCAAACCCAACAACAGCGGCGACTCGCCGTGGCCGAGTGCCTTTTGAGCATCGTCGTTCCACGCCCATGTTATCACGCTGATATCCGATGCGCACATGACCGCTTCACGGAGGGCATCCAGGCAGTGGCTGATGTGGTCTCGTCCATACGATCCTTTTGTCGCATCGAATTCACTCTCGTCAAGAATGCCCTGGTAGTAGTCTTTTGCCAACGTGATCCTTATGGCATTGACGCAGTGCAGTTGATGGAAGACGGCCAACTCGGCAATATAGTATCCCTCGTCGAATTTTGGGCGGTTGCCGCTATCTTCACCATCCTGGTATTTGCATTGTTCGTGGCCCAGAATGCAGTCGGCATCGCCTTTGTAAACTGCCGGCGAGGTCACGATTCTCACGATGCCAGCACGATCAAGACGACATTTAGCGAGCTGCGTGTTCTAGAGAACATGTCATATGCGAACAACGAGGTCTGGACTTCGACACTGACGCCACAACGTCAAGGCCTCTTACGGATTCGCTACAACGAAACCTTTAGCCTGTCCATGGGAATCTCCTTGTTTCACGCCTTGCACTGCCTCGGCCTGTTGCGGAAGATGCTTCAACACGCGCACATTGACAGCAATGCCGGCGACCAAGGGCGTTCGCGCGAGAACCATACTACGCCAGACAAGGCAACACAATTCTTGCACGAGAAGCACATCCCCCACTGCATCAGCTATATTGCACAGGTACGAATCCGTCTTTGTTCACAGAGAGCACAAGGGGATATGTTCAGCCATACGCGAATGCTACTAACTTTGACAATGGCAAAGTCTATCATCTGCGCCGGAGACGACACAATCGAAACGCCGTGGCTTGAAAAAGACCGCAATGGCGATATAACCAAGCAAGGCATCGATGGCAACGGAGTTGAGCACCAATGCAAAGACACCAGACTGCTGTGGACAGTTGCGAAACAAACTGAGGACGAACCTCTTGACCCGTGGGCATGGGCCACCGGCGATACGATCTCGAGCATCTTCTCGGGCACAAAGCAGAGAAGAAAATGTCGGGAATGGAATGGCAGAACCGCCGTGTTTGAAGAGTGATCTTTGTTTTGTTCGTACCGCTTTTTTGTTGCATTTTGCTCCAAACGACACAGCCGCGACCGCTTGTCATTCAATGCCCTCATTGCACACAATCAGAGCGGACGGGACCCCGTGCTTTCTAGTATCTACGGCCAGGCCGTACGTGAAGTTCGTCGCTATTGGTGTCTAGGATGATGGTCGTTCCGGACGTCGGCGTGGTAGATTTGGGTTTCGTGATGATCCTTCCATCAAATGGAGGGCCCACTTTCGTCTTCACAACGCGAAAGGGTCCCAAAGGGCATTTCCAGCTTCCAAGGCTTGCCTTGCCTTGGCTTCTGTAGGGAAGGAACGGCTGGGCGTTCTTGCCGGCATTTGGTGAGCCTCGAGCCAACAGTGCCGCAACAGTGCAGCTACGGTGCAGGGCAGCTGGAAGCAAAAACCAAAACTCACGTTCGAGAGTTGGTTTTGGCGAGTTTGATTCGGGGTTTGTTCTGGCCAAGCTGGCCTTGCCATCCTGCGTGACTGGCCCCTTAACACTGGCGGGCTTGTTCGCTTTGTCGCCTCCCTTTCACAGCCGGGGCGCAGCCGTCGTAGTGTCAACGGCACGGTGCGGGGCAGCGCATTCCAGGCGGCAGCCTGTTGGCTGTTGTAGGCCGCCGTCTAGGCTCTCTCCACTGGTTGCGTCGGTGTGTTTTGAGGTGGCCTGGCTGGCCTGGCCAGGCCCACCTTTCCCTGCCCCGCGCAAGCTTGCCTGCTGAGCAGCGCTTCCAGGCGAGAGAGCTTCAGCTTCAAAAGGGCCGTGTACTCCGTACTGCGCCCGCCTCTCTTCGTTTCCCGTTTGCCCAATCTCTCCAGCCTTCCATCCTTTGTGCACGACACTCCGTCTCGTTTTCAAGTCTGTCTCTTCAGACGACCCACGCCGTCTCCCTACAAGCCATGGCTTGCCCACACCTGGCCTCGATCAGTATGCAGGACGATCTCTTTGTTTCTTTGTTTCTCTGCTTCTCGTCTTATTCCTCTTTCTTTTTGCTCCCTTCCTCGATGCAGGAATGCTGACCCCGTGGACTGGCTGCTCTAGGTCTACGCCCTCCCACGCCCGCCCAGTCCGTCTACCGCGAGGACTGCACACAATGCTTTGACTCGATTGTACGTGCGCGTGCTGGTGTCGCCTCGCTTCGCTGGGGAGAACGGCCCTCCCAGGTCCTCGACTAACACTACGTCTTCCACAGGATGACCCCGAAGGCCTCGATGTCTGCCTCCAGTGCTTCAACGGCGGCTGTGCCGGCGACCGGCACCATGCCAAGCTCCACAACCTCCTCTGGAGCCACCCGCTGGCCCTCAACATCCGCCGCACGCGCAAGGTGGTCGTGCGCGACGAGCCGCCCCCGAAGATGTCGAAGCTCGCGATTGCCGCCGAGACCGAGGCAGACCGCTACGACACCGCCCTCACCGTGAAATGCCTCGAGTGTGACACCGATCTGGACAAGACGGACGCGAAGCTGGCCCCCGTTGTGGACGGCATCCTGAAGGCCAACACGTTTTCACGGAAGGAGGAGGTCAAGGCCTGGGAGCAGGAGCTCACGTCGTGTGAGCACGTCCTCACGCTGCAGCAGGAGGCGCCGCGCACGATCGCGTCCCAGGACCTGGGACACTGCTCCAAGTGCGAGCTCAACGGGAATTTGTGGCTGTGCCTGCAGTGTGGCAACCTCGGCTGTGGACGCGCCCAGTTCGGCGGCGTCGGCGGCAACTCCCACGGCCTCGCCCACGCAGACGAGTCGGGCCACGGCGTGGCCGTCAAGCTGGGCTCCATCACGCCCGAGGGCAGCGCGGACGTGTACTGCTACGCGTGCGACGAGGAGCGCGTCGACGCGCACCTCGGCGACCACCTCGCCCACTGGGGTATCATCCTCGCGGAGCGCCAGAAGACGGAGAAGAGCCTGACGGAGCTGCAGATCGAGCAGAACCTGCGGTGGGAGTTTTCCATGACCACCGAAGACGGCAAAGAGCTGCGCCCTCTGTTTGGCCCCGGCCTGACGGGCCTCAAGAACCTGGGCAACAGCTGCTACCTGGCTAGCATTTTGCAGTGCCTGTACGACCTGCCCGCCTTCCAGAAGCGGTACGGCGTGGTCAGCCAAGACCTTCCGGCCGGCATTCGCGATCCGGCCGAGGATCTGGAGACGCAGCTGCGGAAAATCGGCGACGGTCTGCTGTCCGGGCGGTACTCCAAGCCGGACGCGGACGTGACGGTCAGCGAACACGTGCCTGAGGTGCCGCACCAAAGGGGCCTTGCCCCGGCGATGCTCAAGCACCTCGCCGGCCGCGGCCACGAAGAGTTCTCCACCATGCGGCAGCAGGATGCTTTTGAGATGCTGCAGCACCTGATCAAGCTGGTTACGCGCTCCAAGCACCCGTCGCCGGCCGACGATCCGACGACGCAGTTCCGCTTCGCTCTCGAGCAGCGCCTGCAGTGCCTGAGCTGCAAGAAGGTGCGGTACACCACGGACGAGCAAGATAGCATCTTCATCGACGTGCCGCTGGAAAAGCTCCCCGCCGATGAGCAGGCAGGACCTGACAAGAACACTACCGGCAGCGACGCCTACAAGCCCGTGACGCTCAAGGAATGCCTCGACCGGTTTACGGGTGAGGAAATCGTCGAGCTCACCTGTGCGGCCTGTGGAAGCAAGGACGGCTACAGCAAGCGCTCGCTGTTCAAAACGCTCCCCCAGGTCTTTGTCGTCAACGCGCGCAAGATGACGCTCGTCAACTGGGTCCCCGTCAAGGTCGACGTGCCCGTTCTTGTGGACGACACGGCGTTCCTGCTTGACGCGTACCTCTCGCAGGGCCAGCAGCCCGGCGAGGAGCTGCTGCCCGAGGATGCCAGTGCGGCGGCGGCCGGCGGCGGCAGCGCACCGGCGTTTGTTCCCAACCCCGAGGCCCTCGCACAGCTTGAGGCGATGGGCTTCCCGCAGGTGCGCGGCGAGAAGGCGCTCCATGCGACCGGCAACAGCGACGCCAATGCGGCCATGGAGTGGCTCTTTGCGCACATGGACGACCCGGACATTGACGAGCCGCTGGTGTTGACCAACAGCAGCGGCGGCGGCAGTGGTGCGGGCGCGTCGGCCGATCCCGAGAAGGTCGAAATGCTCGGTGCCATGGGCTTTGGTGAGCCGCAGGCCAAGAGGGCCCTGCGCGAAACGGGTGGCGATGTTGAGCGCGCCGTGGAATGGCTGTTCAGCCACCCAGATGCGGCAGGCGATGACGAAGGAGACGCCGCTGCCGCATCATCGGGGGACGATGACGCCGCATCAGCAGTCACAGCGAAGCCGGCGGCCGGAACGAGCGACACGCCGGCCAAGTACCAGCTGCAGAGCATTGTGTGCCACAAGGGCACGAGCATTCATGCCGGGTGAGTCGTGTGCTCTGCCTATTTCCCTTGCGCCGTTGCAATTCCGACCGCTAACCTTTTTTTTAGACACTACGTGGCGTTCATTCGCAAGAAGGTGGCCGAGAACGACGACAGGGTCTCGTGGGTGCTGTTCAACGACGAAAAGGTGGTCGAGGTGGTGGACGTGGAGGAGATGAAGAAGTTTGCGTACATTTACTTTTTCAAGCGGGTGTAGGCTTCTTTGGTAGTGCCTTGCAAAACGGCAGCAAGTCGGGGCTGACGGCGTCATGGTAGGGGAAGGGCACAAGCGGGTAGAGCATACAATGGGGCCTGGAGCATATTACGTCGATGGGAATTAGACGTCGCCTTTACGGGGGAGGGGGGGGGGGGGGAGAGAGAGGAGACCACAGAGTGCTTTAGCCAAGTGGTCGCAGTGATTCTCGGTCGGGAGATCAAGAACGACGGGGGCGCAAACGAAGAAGAACAATAAAGTAAAAAAGACACAAAAAAGATGATGTATTATGAAAGTTCTTTTTGTTTTGACCCGCCGCCATAAAACGCCTCGTTGTTATATGTGCATGTTGATAAGAATGGGAAAGCTGTCCCAGATCCGACAAAACCCTAAATCCAGTATTCGTGAAAGCGCCCTTGAGGGGAGACAGGAGGGGAAGGACGTAGCCCCCCCCCCCTAATCTTGAAGCCGGTAGCTCACCAGCGTGTCGACGCGGTGGCTCGACGTGCTGAAGCCGCGCAGCTGCACGCGCTCGCCGTTGGCAATCTCCTTGGCGTCGCTGTCGCCCCACTCGACGGGCACCTCGCTGTCGGCGTCGGCGTAGACGAGCACGTTGAACGTGCAGTCGCCGGCGAGCTGGGGCAGGAACGTGACGGACGCGGTGATCTGGCGGAAGATGGCGGCGATCTCGGCCTGGATCTCGGCCTCGGTCTTTTCGACCGCCGCACCGGCACGCTCGTCGTTTTCTTTGTTGCTGCTGGTGGCGGCGGTGCTAGGGGAGGCGGCCGACCCGGACTTGGCGCCTCCCTTTGTCTTTGCCTTTTTCCCCGCCAGGATCTGGACGTCAAACTGCCACCGCTCAATGTGCTCGCCCGTGTCCTTGTCGGTAATCACCAGCACCAGCTTGCTGATCTGGCCGCCGGCCATCCACCGGTCGAGCTGGCCCATGATCTTCTTGATGTACGCACGCACCTGGTCGTCGGAGGACACTGGGGCGACGGTCGTCAGCCGTGCACGATCAATCTGCTGCCGTGTGGAGAGACACCGAGGGAGAGGGAGAGGGAGAGGGAGAGGGAGAGGGAGAGGGAGAGAGACCAACCCAGCATGTTGAGGCCATATTTCTTGACGGCCGTAAAGTCTTCGGCCGGGTAGACGCCGCGCTGAAATCTGGGTTGCCCGGGGGGCGTTAGTCGCGAACGGGAGCCATTGGGGACGTCACGGTGAATCGTACAAGATGGAGTGGATCGAGTATTGGAACTGCATGCGGTCAGCCTTGTCTTTGCAGAGAGTCCCCCTCTCTCTCTCCCTCCCAGTCTACATACAAATTCCGACACGAGCTTTGCGCTGCCCTTGAGCGACAGCTTGTGGACCTTCGACTTGTCCTTGTCTAAGGCGGGCGCCATGGCTGCGGCTTCGGTTGCTGCAGTCTCCTGTGGACGAGGCGGCGGGTGTTTGCACGGGACTCTCTGTTGCGCGGGAGCGGCGCGTCGTCGGTTGTCGGTTGTCGGATGGCAGTTGTTGGTCCGGCAAGTGGTGGTTGATTTGGGGCGTCATCGATGCTTTGTTTATCTTAGTGTTCGTGCCAGGAGGGGCAATCGATCGGTCAGTCTGGAGGTCACGTGTGCACATCGCGACCCCACGGTCTGCCTCTGCGCTTTCACCAGCAGGCTGTCTTCCTTCATGACGGATCTCTCTTCTGTCCATCAGAACAGCGCGTCTCCAGCTGCCTCGTACGGCCGTATTAGTATAGTGTTTTAGTCGCGACAAACGTCGCGGAATTGAAAACATATATTGTATGTTCAAGGTGCGCTCTCAAGGGGGGGCGTTTTCTTTGTTTACCCACTACCGAACAGAAATGAACAAGCCTCTCGTTGGCAATGTTGGGCTTCCCCTTCTGCATCATAAAAAAACGAAGCCCGCTCTTCCCAGCTCAGATGCACTGGTGGCCAACGATACTCCCGCAGATCCATCCTGCCCTTCCACCTGAAGCCCGTAGAAGCCGTAGATGGCAGGTGCTTCTTAGGGTAATGTCATCGTCGTTGGCCAGTCTGAGAAACGTCGTCGGGGGGGGGATCAAATGCAAGCTCAGACGTTCTATTCTCAAAGGACACACTGCCGGCCAGCTTCACGAGGCTGATGTCAGTGCCGCCAAAGCCAATCGTGGCTGTGCCAGTCGGAGTATTGGGCCGTGCTGGCAAGAACAGCTTGTGAGACGGCCCGATGCCATGAGTTGCTGCGGTCATGTACTGGCAGCCGTGTTCGTTCCGAACAAGGACGCCGGAGCAGGTGGACGTGACGCCCGCATCGAGATTACCGTCGAGGACCCCGTTGATGGCCGCGCGCCTGCTTGAGACAACAACACCAGGCCGGAGCATATCGCAGACAACCGCTCTGACTTGGTCCCGACACCTTTTTCCTTTGTACCTCACCAGAGCTTCCAGCCCATAGCCTCACTTGGCGCAATAGAAGGCCATCGCAAGTGGGGGTCGCTGTGCTTGATTCTCCTAGCCTTAGCCTAATAAAAAGTACATCCTACGGGCCGGGCGTTTTGGCGTGTTGCCAAAACGGGCTGCATCAGGCGAGCGATGTGCCAACCTGCCTAGAC
The DNA here is from genome assembly GCA_019925425.1 of Ophiostoma pallidulum. Lineage (NCBI taxonomy): Eukaryota > Fungi > Ascomycota > Sordariomycetes > Ophiostomatales > Ophiostomataceae > Ophiostoma > Ophiostoma pallidulum. Next base: position 110,473 of record JADHKO010000018.1, read on the forward strand.
GAACCCGAACGCGAAGCCGAGGCCTGGTCACATTGGCAAAGCTTCAGTAGAGGCCATTGCGCAGCCATTTGCCCGTGTAAGGCCCAGACTTGGTTTCTCAGCCAATTCCTTTCCCATCTCCGTAGTACTGCTCGGCGCGAAGTAGCTTCGAGGCTGGCCTGGCCTCTGCTTCGCGTCTCATTATGTGGCCCCTCATCGGCAGCCAGCAGACGCCGATATGCCGACGGAAGCGGCATGGGGCACAGAGGCAGGGCGGGCCAGTGCTGTTGTCACTCTGGCATGTCGTCATGTACGCAGACCATCTTGGACCTGTCGCCGAAGATGGCGGGTGGCTGGCGGTGTCTGAAGGTGCGTGTGCAAGTCGACGGGTGAGGTGTCTCAGTCTGTGCGCAAGTGAGCGAAGGCGATACCGAGACGAAGAGGAGAGGAGAGGAAATGGCGAGATACTGAGAGAGAGAGAGAGAGAGAACCACTGGAAGAAGGCCAGTCCGAGAAAACATAAAAGTACCGTCTATTCTTTCTTCTTTCTGGAGACCTGCCTCTCCTGTCCTCAACCATTTCCTCAAACGTCTCTTTTCCATACTTCCGCCTCTTTCATCGCACAATGCTGGAGCCCATCCCCGGCCCGCCTGGCTGGCCGCTCATTGGTAACCTGCTCGACGTCCAGAGCGAGGTTCCTATCGAGGCCCTCGAACACCTCACCGACATCTACGGACCCATCATTAAGCTCGTCCTGGGTGGCGTTGACCGTGTCTTTGTGGGCGGCTTCGACGTCTTCGATGAGCTGTGCGACGAGACGCGCTTCTTCAAGATCCCACCACCGGCGCTTACGCAGAACGGACGGGCAGGGCCTCGCGGCCTGTTCACAGCGTCGTCGGAGAAGGATGCGGACTGGATCCAGGCGCACCGTATCTTGATGCCCGCCTTTGGCCCGCTGGCCATTCGCGATATGTTTGATGGTGCGTCTTTGCGTGCTGGAGATCTCCTTCACGTTTTATATTGCTGTCTGTCGTACTGACGGACGCTGCATACGAAGAAATGCATGATATCGCCACACAGATGGCTATGAAATGGGCGCGCATCGGCCCTGAGCGCACCGTGCTCCTTACCGAGGACTTTACGCGCCTGACACTCGACACCATTGCCCTGTGTGCCATGGACTACCGTTTCAACTCATTCTATTCGGACGCCGTGCATCCCTACGTGGGCGCCATGACCAACATGCTGCTGGCCCGCAGCCAGAGCGGTCAGATCGGTCATCGCATCAAGGCCCTTCTGCAGCCGTCGTACCTGACGCAGCTCAAGCAGGACGTTGCCTACATGGACAACGTCGGCCACGAGCTGGTGCAGCACCGTCGCGACAACCCGACGGACAAGAAGGACCTGCTCAACAGCATGATCCTCGGCGAGGACCCCAAGACGGGCGAGTCGATGCGCGACGAGCTGATTGCGGCCAACATGCAGACGTTCCTGGTCGCAGGCCACGAGACGACGTCCGGCCTGCTCTCCTTTGCGTTCATGTACATGCTGCTGAGCCCGGCGACGTACGTTGCCGCCCAGCAGGAGGTCGACCGCGTCGTGGGCACCGGCCGCATCGAGCCCCACCACCTCAACGAGCTGCACTACATCAGCGCCGTGCTGCGCGAAACCCTGCGCCTCTCACCAACAGCGCCCGGCTTCGCGCGCGGCGTGCGGCCCGAGAACAGGGAAGAGCGCGTCACCGTGGATGGCGGCCGGTACGAGATCCCACGCAACACTGTCGTGCTGTGTCTGCTGGGAAAAGTGCACCGCGACCCCAAAGTCTGGGGTGCCGATGCTGAGCAGTTCAAACCGGAGCGCATGCTCGGCGAAAACTTTGCCAACCTGCCCAAGAACGCGTGGAGGCCCTTTGGCACGGGCCTGCGCGCGTGCATCGGGCATGCCTTTGCGTGGCAGGAGGCACTGCTGGTGACGGCCATGCTGCTGCAGAACTTCAGCCTGACGCTCGCCGACCCCAGCTACAAAATGCAGATCCAGCAGACGCTCACCATCAAACCGAAGAATACGTACGTGCACGTCCGGCTGCGGCCCGGCATCAACGCCACGCAGCTGCAGCAGCGGCTGGTCGGCTGCGCAACGCCACAACCATCGCCGCCGCCGAGTGCTGATCGGAAAGCAGCAACCTCTGCCAAACAGCATGGGGGCGCCAGACTTGTTGTGCTCTATGGCTCCAACACGGGCACGTGCCAGTCGCTCGCGCAGAGCCTGGCCGCCGAGGCCGGCCGGAATGGCTATGCGGCGACAGTCAACGACCTCGACAGTGCCGTGGAGCATGTGCCGCAGGAGCTGAACACGGTAGTCGTTGTGATCACGGCATCGTACGAGGGCCAGCCACCGGACAACGCGGCGCGCTTCGTGGCATGGCTGGAACGTGTGCAACGAAACACGGGTGCCTTCAGGGGCACGCGATTTGCCGTTTTCGGGTGCGGCCATGTCGACTGGGCCAAGACGTACCAGCGTGTCCCGATGCTCGTCGACACGCTGCTGGCCGAGCACGGCGCCACGCGGCTGGTGCCGCGCGGCATCTCGGACGCGTCGCAGCGGGACATGTTTGGAGATTTCGCCAGGTGGTCCGAGGACGTCCTGTGGCCGGCTCTGCCAAAGGCGAGCAACGACGGGGACACCGCTGACAAGCACAGTGCTGCTTCTGCCGCCGGTGCTCCTGGTACTCCTGGCACTGACGCCGCTCTTCTGCTTCCCACGATGGACATCAAAATCACCACACAGCAGCGCGCTGCCCATCTCCAGCAGAGCCTCTTCTGGGCAAGAGTGACGGCCGAGCGTCGTCTCACAGCGCCTGGCCAGCCCGAAAAGCGCCATATTGAGTTCCGGCTGCCCTCGGACCTGCACTACCAGACGGGTGACTATCTGGCCGTGCTGCCACTCAACCCAGACGACGTCGTGCACCGCGCCGTTGAGCGCTTCCGTCTTCCGTGGGACGCCATCGCCACCATCAAGTGCAGTGGGCCCACGACGCTGCCGACGAACACACCCATATCGGTGGCCGAGCTCCTGCGGGGATACGTCGAGCTGGCGCTGCCGGCTACCCGCAAAGACATTGAGGCGCTGAAACGGCTGGCAGAACCGCAGGGGGGGGAGGAGCACAAGCGTCTCCAGAGGCTGCTCGACGACCCTGCCGTCTTTGCGACGGCCATCCTCGAACACCGCACCAGCCTCCTGGACTTGCTCGAGCAGAGCCCGGGCATCGCACTGCCGCTCGCCAGCTTCGTAGCCATGCTGCCGCCCCTGCGCGCGCGCCACTACTCCATCTCCTCGTCGCCGCTGGCCAGCCCGGACACGTGCGCGCTGTGCTACAGCGTCATCGATGAGCCCGCATGGTCCGCCTCCGATGCGGCTGGCAGCCCAGCGCCAGAGACCCCCCAGACCGAGCCGCTGCCCAAGGATCCCCCAAAACACTTCCGCGGCGTTGCGGGTACCTACCTCCGGTCGCTGCGCGTCGGCGACCAGGCACTCGTGGCTGTCCGCGCCACCAACCCGTTCTTTCGCCTGCCGCCCCGCCCGGAGACGACCCCGCTGCTCATGTTCTGCGCCGGCTCCGGCTTCGCGCCCTTCCGCGGATTCCTCCAGGAGCGCGCCGTCCAGATCCGCCAGGGCGGCCGCAAGCTGGCGCCGGCTGTGTTGTTCGTGGGCTGCCGGTCACCCGATGTGGACCGCCTCTATGCGGACGAGGTCGACGGCTGGGTGCGCGACGGCGTCGTGGACGTACGCTACGCCTTCTCCCAGCGACCCGATGACCCACGCGCTGCGGGCTGCCGGCACGTCCCCGAGCGCCTGCTGCACGACAGGGATGTGGTCGTGGCCCTGTGGAAGGCCGGCGCCAAGGTGTACACGTGCGGCAGCGGAAACGTCGTGAGAGACCTGGGCGCGGCGGCACGGCAGCTGATCCTAGAGCGGGCGCGGGAGAGCGGCGAAGAAGACAAGACAGAGGAGGAAGCGGCAGCGTGGATGCAGGAGCGGCACAACGAGCGGTTTGTGACGGATGTTTTTACGTAGAGGGGGAAGGGAGGAGGGACTACCGGTCGGATGGATTCTTTTATGTTTTTTTAAGGTGAGAGGCACATGTAAGATACTTGACCAGGGGCCGTAAGCGCCCGAAGCGATCCGCTGAAGTACGATCTGGCTTTCCAAACTACCTAAATCCCCTGAAAATCCCAGAAGATTCCTGTCTTGGGGATGCTTGGAGAGGCGATCTCCGTGGGGCGCCTAATACGTATTACTCAGCCTTTCAATTCCGGCCGGGATTCAGGAACGGGGTTTAACCCCGGCCGTCAACTCCGCCCGACCACCAACTATTACACCTCCCTATGCTCGTTCCCGTGTAAATACGTCGGTCCAACTCACCTCACAGCTAATATCCCGACTGTCCCCCCTTCTTTTGATGGCAGTTCGTGTTTGAGCGCCCCTTTCCTTGTCCCTCTACCCCACGGTGTTCGGTACGTCCATTCGCGCCGCCGAATTCCTGCACATCGGGGTTGGCGAGAGTCCTCCCGTCCTCCTATCCGACTTCTCGCTTGGCGGAGTTTGCGTCTTGGTGCAGATTCAGTCTCTCCGCCTCTGACCTATCAAATCTTCTACTGCCCCTCCTCCAACGACACAACTCGTCTGCAGACACGCTTCCGGAAATGGATGCCTCTTCTCGCACAGCAGCTACTGGAATTCCGGCCCCGTACGGCCGAGCCTGTGCCAATTGCTCGCGAGCCAAATGCCGCTGCATCTATCGCAAAGACGGTGCCGGCTGTGAAAGGTACTGGCTGCTATCTCGTACTGCTTCGGTTCTCGCCGTGCCGTTATCTCCTTCTGGCCCCGACCTCTAACATGTCAGATGCCACCGTCTCGAAAAAGAATGCCGGGCGGCGGCACCAGTCCGAAGACGCGCAGCTGCAACAGGGTCCAAGAAAGCATCGTGCTCAACGCTGTCTCGGACGGCACAGCTGGAGCAGAAGCTAGATGGTCTTGTAACTCTGTTGACGGCACAGACTAATGGCCGCCTTCATGAAATCGACCTGCCAACAACGACCGACAGCAGTGACAGCAATGCTTCTACTGCCAACACGGGCACCCACGCCACGCCAACGGCGACGACGGTGTCCTCCGTGTCCAGCAGCAGCCACCAGCCGTCAACCCCCGACGAGAATGGCCCTCTGGGCCTAGGGGGCAGACTAGAATTTGGCTGTGGCATCATCCCCCCTGTGCTCCCTGTGCCATCAGACACCCGTATTTCGTTTTCTTCTCCTCTTCCCATCCGTGGCGATGTTCCTATATCGGGGAGCCTCCGGTCGACAGTGGTACCGGATCCGAACCACATGCTGCAGACATCCAGCCCGTCATCGGCAGCGACTGGCGGGAACCGGCAACAGAATCAGCAACAACAGCAACCGGCGTTCTCAGGTCTCGGCTGGGGCTTCAGCGACTTCCCAGAGACACCCCAGACGCAGGATCCTCGTGATTCGTGCGCATCGTTGACCGAAAAATGCCATCGAGACAGCCTCGACCTCCCCCCCTCCCTCGAACTGGCACCTGCCGAGGCCGAGCGGACCTTTCACACGTTTCGCAGCACCATGCTGCCCCATTTCCCGTTTGTGCATTTGCCGGCAGACCTCACGGCCGCGCAAGTCCGCAGGCACCGGCCCATGCTGTGGCTTGCCATCATGTGCATTGCCTACCATCGTGTGCCCACCGATGCGCATGTGGCGCGCAGCCACCACCTGCGGGCGCTCTTCGCACGGCGGATCGTCTATGAGAGTGAGAAGAACCTGGACTTGCTGCTGGCCCTGTTGGCGTTTCTAGCTTGGGTGCACTACACTTCGAAGCGAGAGCGTCCAGCTGTGTCGGTCATGTCGCAACTGGCAGTGTCCCTTGTGTACGACTTGGGCTTGCACAAGGCGTTCTCGCCCGGAAAAGCGCTGATTGTCAGGCTGCTGCGCGACCACCACCACATAAGCAGCAAGCAGAACCACCACCACCAACAGGAGCAGCCGGGGTCTAGGGCCGACGAGGCACTGGCGTTGTCACCGCCGCTAATGGACGAGCGACGAGCAGCCTTGGCCTGCTATGCTCTGATATCGCGGCTCTCCACCAGCTTGCGGAGGTGCGAGCCGCTCCGCTGGACCGCGCTCTTGGATGAGCATCTGAGCGAGCTTACTGCCGGCGCCGAGAGCCCCCTTGACCATGTGCTTGTGACGCAGGTGCGTCTGCAGCGCGTAGCCGACTTTGTCCACCAGGGCGAGTGGCAGCTCACCGACGCGAGCTTTCCTCACATTGCAGGGAGAACAACAAGCGCCAGCGCCAGAAATAGCAGCAGCAGTAGCGACGGCAACTGCCACTTGGTACCTGCGTATGTGGTTCGTGTCGTGCGGGCCAGAATTGATGAGATCAAGGAGACGATCCCACCCGAAGTGCGGCAGCACAACGGTGTCCTGGACGCGCTGTATGCAACCGAGATGATTTTGCATGCCGCCGCGGTGCTGCCGGTCGTGGCTCCTGTGGTATCTTTGGCGACGATTACCGTCATTGCTCGTCAGTGGCGAGCCAAGCCGACTTCGGCGACGACGTCGGTAGTGGCAGCAATGGCGACCGCTGCCGTGGCCACACAAGCAGCGGACCAGGCTGCAGGACAAACGGAGGCGGGCAATGCGTCCAGCGCTACGGTCCCCAACATGTCTTCATCCATGGCCGTTGATCTTGTCCGCGTCGCCTCTCTGGAGCGCTGCCTCGAGGCCGTCGCCGCCTACTGGGCTTTTTTCCGACAGATTCCGAGCGCCTCCTATCCGACCCTGCCCTTTTCGTGCTTTGCACACTTTACACACTGTGTCGTGCTTCTGTACGGGCTGTCCGTCCTTGACGAGCCACACTGGGACCGTGCTGCGGTGCGAGGCCGTTTGCACGTGCTGGACCTGCTCGACGGGTTCATTAGCAGGCTGCGCGAATTACAGCCCGGCGGGCCCGACCTGTCCAGCATCGGTGCCGACGCATACGACGTGTTTGGGTTTGCGGCCACGATGATGACATCACTGCGGGAGCTGTGGGCGACAGACATGGGGCGCGCTGGTCCAGGTCCGGGAGGTTCGTCCACGGGGGCGGGGGCGGGAGCGGAGCCGATGACGTCGGACGTGCCGTCTACAGCTGCGGGCACAGCTTGGCAGGTGCCGACAGCTGCCGCAGAGGGTGCGCTACCGACCTCGTCTACAGCGGACACCGTTCTGGCTGAAGTGACTACGCAGGATGCTGTCATGTTGCCGTCCGGTGACATATTCTTCCCGGATCTTTTGTCGGCCGTGGGCCTGCCGGATGACTTTATGTTCTGGGACCTTTTGCTTCCGGGAGACGACGGACTGCCCATACCACAGCTGTAGAATATAGAGTGCCCACCCACTGGGAAGGGAGACCTACTCAGGATATCCCTTGGGTTTCGTTCTCCTTCTTCGTCCGATCTTTTTTGCATCTTGCTTCACCGGCGAAGTGAGGAGCGCGGACAGAAGTATGGCGGTGCTCTCGACATTATCATCCTTGGGACCAGACTCTGTACGCTGCTGGGCAGTCACGCCCACCTCCAGGAGGTCATGAAGTCGAGGGAAAACAGGCAACTAGGTTGCAACTAGGTTGCCAGCATTTTAACGCCAACTGACCTCTTAAATGGGCTTTGTGATGCGTCCCCCGCCTCTTCATCAGTTTATATAGTCATGCGTTAGCGGCGACTGTTGTCTGCTTGCCACATCTCTGTTTCCCATCTGAACGCCCGACTCGTTCGCTCGCACTTACGACGCCGGCCAAGTCTCGGTGTCTCGTTCCGAATGGGCAATGCTACTCCGTAGTTATGAGCGCCCAGCGTGGTGGCGGCGGGCGGGATCCAACTGACATCCAGGCTCGTAGACCCACAACGTTGAGCGGGCGGGCGATCGGGTGGGGAACGGGGTTCGGTCGCGGCCGCGCCCTGCCAACCCCGGCCTTTGCACCCTCTCTCTCCATCACTCCCTGACAGCGGTTAGCTTAGCCACTCCTGATAGGGAGGATTCTCTGACCGTCTTCCAGTCCCGGTCTCGACCACGCGCAATGAGACAGAGGAAGAACGGGTCGTGCATTCGACAAAGTCCTCCCCCACCCCGTTTCCTAGTTCCCCCCCCCCTTTTTTTTGTCACTAATCTCCGCTCTCCTACGCCATGCCGTCGGCATCTTGTACCCGACTCTTAAGGCGATCCATAAGGTTTGGCTTTTATAGGCGGTGCTGCATCTCCCTCTTCGAAATTCGAGGGTTCCTTCTCCATACCGTTTCTAGCTCTTGTGTCTTGTTTTTTTTTATTGTTTGCCCCCATACGTTGTTTTTCTATAATATTTTCTCGCTATTTTTTCTTCCCATGCTCTGTACCGTCCTTCATACCCTAATCGGTTATGGACAGCGACAAGGAGCGGTCGTGGACACCGTCCAGCAACGAAGAGCCTGTGGCGGCCGTCTTCGCCTACCAGCCCGACGATGAAAAGGACGTGACACACGCCGCTGTCAGTGCCCTGGATGTACGCGCCGTCGCAGCCACGAGAACTGCCCCCTTGTTCAGAATGCCGTCCGCAAGTCCGGTCGACGCAGTCGAACCCCCTACTCCTGCCGCGGTCAATGCAGAGCCGAACTATGTCTCGGGCGTCAAGTTGTGGCTGGTTGTCCTGGCGCTGTCGCTGGCTATGCTGCTGATGATGCTGGACATGTCCATTGTGGCAACGGTAGGTCCTCTCCCTGCCCTCGCCCTTGCGCGTTTTCGACGTCCTGTCTTATTGTCCTTGCATTCTTTGATACCTTCCCGCACATCCTATGCTGATGCGTCCATTATCCATTCATTTCTGCAGGCCACACCGCGCATCACGAACCAGTTTCATTCGCTAAACGACATTGGCTGGTACGGCGCGGCGTACCAGCTGGCATGGTGCGTCCCGTCTCGTCCCTGTGGCTTCCTATTTACCGGACCGGCATTTCTTGCTTCATATGTGCTTTTTATCTCTAACCCTCCCATGTTGCTGTGTCTTCATAGTGCCCCAATGCAGCCAATGTCAGGCAAACTATATACGTACCTCAACACAAAGGTATCAACACCCCCCCGCCCCATCTTCCCGGTGTAGCGCTTCATCATCTTGTGGTCACTAATTATCAACTGCGGTTAGTGGACCTATCTTTGCTTTTTTGGCCTCTTCGAGGTCGGCTCGGTAATCTGCGGCGCCGCTCAGTCGTCCAACATGCTCATCGTCGGCCGTGCCGTCGCCGGACTAGGTTCTGCGGGCCTCCAGAACGGCACCATGACGATTCTTGCCGGCCTGGCGCCCTTGGCACGCCGAGCGAGTACGTCAATTTGCGTGTCCTGGCTTTTGCACGCTCTGATAAGGATGAGGGTGTCTCTTCTTCCCCGGCTAACCTTGTTCCCCCTCCTTCTCTCTAGTGTTGACCGGAATCATCATGGGCGGTAAGTCATGTCCCTACGGGTTTAGTTCTCTCCCTCCTCTCCTCCATCACGCCCCCCCGCTCTTGCACTCTCTTCTAACAACGCGGCCACAACACAGTCGCACAACTCGGCATCGTGGCCGGCCCGCTGTTAGGCGGCGTCTTCACCGAGTACGCTACGTGGCGCTGGTGCTTCTACATCAATCTCCCTGTCGGCGCCGTCGTCGCCTTCCTCATCCTGCTCATACACATCCCCGAGCAGACGGAAAAGGCCATGTGGCGCCGCGAGTCGCCGGATCAATCGCCGGCTGCCGTGCTCCGGCGCCAGCAACGCACGGCAGTGGTGGTGCTGCACCGCATCGATCTCGGCGGCTTCATCCTGTTTTCCACCGCCACCATCCAGCTGCTGCTCGCTCTGCAGTGGGGTGGCAGCGCGCATCCCTGGTCGAGTGCCGTGATTATAGGCCTGCTGATCGGCTCCGCCGCGACCGGCACGGTCTGGGCTGTCTGGAACTACCGAATCAGCAAGTGGCAGGGCACGGCCGCGATTCCCAACCGCGACGGTGAGGCCGCGCTGCTGCCGACGCCCATTCTGCGACAGCGCACAGTGATATCGAGCGCGCTGACCATAGGCCCGCTCATGGGCGCCATGTCCATCCACGCGTATTTTCTCGCCATCTACTTCCAGGCCGTGCGTGACGCCAGCCCTATTTTGAGCGCCGTCGACATGGTGCCCACCATTGTTAGCCAGCTGCTGGCCGCCGTCACTTCTAGCTTTCTAAGTGCGTCTTTATTCTTCTCCTTTATTTTCTCTTCTTTTCTGTTGTCCTTGACCCGTGACTTTCTTTCGCACTCTCCTAACACCAACAGTCAGCAAAATGGGCTACTACCTACCCTATGCCATTGCCGGCTCAACAATCAATGCCATCGGCACTGGTCTGCTCGCGATGCTCTCTGCCACGACGCCCACTGGCCAGTGGATTGGTTTTCAGATCCTGTCAGGCGCTGGCCGCGGCATGGTCTTTCAGGGTGTAAGCTACAGGACACCAGAGGGGGAGGGGGGGGGGAAGGATGAAATATGCTAACCGCTCCCAGCCGTTCCTTGCCATCCAACATGCCGTCGCACCCAGCCAGATCTCCGTCGCCATCGGCCTGCTCAGCTTTAGCCAAAACATCTTTGGTGCCGTTATGCTCACCATCGCAAACACCATCTTCGACAACAGCCTCAAGGCGCAGATCCGGGTGCACACCGCCCCCGGCGATGCTGTCAATCCTGAGGCCGTCATCGCTGCGGGAGCCACCGCATTCCGCGCCATCGTGCCCGCCACTAGCGTCCTGGGCGTCGTCTTGGCGTACGCCAACAGCGTCGACCGCGTGTACTACCTGGCAACCGGCCTCTCCGTGCTGGCGTTTGCCTTCTCGTTCGGCCTCGGGTGGAAGGACATCCGGGCCAAGAAGCCGGTAGAGCCGGGGACAGAGCCGATGGGGCCGGAGGAGGAGAAGACCGTGGGAGCCCACAGTCCAAACACAAGGCTGGACGAGGAGCAGGGCAGCAGCAAGGCATTGTGAGCCCTAAGACGAGGACGATGGCCGTGCACGAGAGGAGATACTGCCGGCGCTCCAATACCACTTACTTTTTCCTTGTTTATTTATAGAATTCCTCTTGCTTTTACCACGTTCTTTAACACGCTAACTATCCTTTGTTTAATCACTGGGCAGGCCTTAGTGCTGCTTTCGAAGGGATCGGCTTACTAGGACACGATTCCGTCTTCCGGCACGCTCAGCCTCTGGACGCGGGCCCGAGGGCTCATCAAGAACGGTCCATTCGGGTATGCAGTGCTGTGTTGGTACGGTGAGGTAAAATGGCTACAAGGGCCACGCCGAGCCCCCGGTAGCATTCGCCTGCTCTCTCCTCGCGCCGTGTCAGTTCCAGTCGCGCCCTAGCTAGCGAGCGACGACGTCCTCGCAGACGCCGTCGGAAGCATGAATGTGAAGGGTGGTGCGCGTACAGACCTCTTAGCCCCGCCTCTCCACAGAAACCCGCCCCGGCTAATGAAGTGGAGGCATCGGGGGGACTAGTTCCCCGCACAATCTCCACACAGCAACTGAACGGCTGAACAACTCTAGTCCAGCATGTTGTCTCGTCCTGTCACCACCGATGGCACTGGCGGTTGGCGACAAGTCTGTGCGTCCGAGCGCTTTACTCTCGTCTCCCGCCTTCGTTTTCGTTTTCGTTTTCGTTCTCGTCCTCGCCATCGTCATCTCCTTCTCTGTCAGGCTCGTTTGCACCCACTCACCCCCCCCGATGCTGCTGGGATGAACTGCCCCCCATCCCTAACGCGGCATTGGCCCCCAGAGAGTGGCTAGTAGTTGTCCCGCATCATTCCCTTTGCTGTGGCTTTGGCTATGCTCTATCCCACAATCGGTGCCAGGGACACGAAAACTTTGATATCTTATCAAGCCTCCAAGCCCCAGCAGCGACTGGAAGCTGGGAGCTCTTGTCGAAGACGGGCAGTGACGCTGCTCAATCAGCTTTACGGGGGCGGACGGGGGCGGAGATACCTTCGAAAGACGAGTCGCTTCCAAGGATGTCGGCGGGATACGGCCAACAACCGTCGTAAAAGCTGCCCTCCGACTCTGGCCTGTCGCTGGATGGTGGAGCTGCTCTCCCAATCAATGCGGAGTCGAGGACATCCGGTGTGGCCAGTCCAGTTCCGATCTGAAGGTCGTTGTCGCAGCCGGCCTCGGACCTTGGACGAGGGGTGGTTGGCCCGCCGGTGGGAGCGGAACAAACGCCCAAACGCCGTCCGCGTGCACCCACACGAGCCAGTGTCTGAGATGTCGCTCGCACGCTGTTCGCCCGGTACCAACAACGATTGACTGAAAAGGCTTACACGGCTAGGACGAGAGGACAGCGCACCGAGTCGAAACGTGCCCCAGAGGCAGTGGCAACAGCACCAGAAACCATACTTATCGGTGCAGCCACCGCCTCTCGAGTAGTACGTATCTTACATCCGGCCAAACACGGCAAGAAGCAGCCCCAGGCCGTTCTGGCGCCAACCTCCGGGGCAGCCCCCCCATGGCCATATCTTGAGGCAGACGCTTTCGCCTCCGCCTTCACAATACGTGGCCGAGGCTGACAGCAAATAGCAACACGGGCCCTGTCGCCGCCCGATCCGGTATTTGGTGGACAACGGCGAACGAATGGTGGCCGCCTGCCGGCGAGCCCCAGAACGGGTCGGCAGAAAACGAAAGAAGGCAGTCCATCAGCGGCGGTTGCCCGGCAGCGGTGACGAGCATACTCACAAGTGAGTCAAGGTAATAAATCGCCGGCAACTTCGCAATACTCATAAAAGAGGTCTTTCCCTCCTCTCTGTCCTTTCTGTTTCATCTCTGTCATCTCTGTCATCTCCGTCACCAGTGCAAGCCCTACGCGTGGCCTTCTGGGGGACGAACTGCTCAGAAGCAGGGGCACGACAAGGGCACAAGCCAAGGAACCGGATTGCCACCTCTTTTGGCCAGGAAGCGTAGATGCCTGCTGGTGATTTTTTAGAGTAGCGAGACATATCACACTTTGTGTGGGGTGAAACAAGGCGTCAGCCAAGAAACCAGGCGCCGTTGGTGTGTGTGGAGAAGAGAGTTGGGCAGAAGAGAGAGAGAGAGAAGAGAGTCATCTGACGAATAGAAACGGAAAGCAGCCTTCATTATCGTTTTCGGGACCATTACTCGATATGGGCAAGAAAGGCGAGCGCGAGTAGATCCCTGTCTGAGCTTTGCTTTTTCCACTTTTCTTTTTCTCCTCCATAGCAAAGCACGGCCTGCCCTCCTTCAGAGGTCTCCCCTCCTTTCCCCAGATGCCCAATGATCTTTTGATGCTTTGCCGTCCTTTCCCATCCCTAGCACCCTTGGTTCTCATCCGTCTCCGTGCCCGACTCGCATTCGCTTCCCTTCACAGTCCGCTCCTGCCGGCCTCTGCGTCTAGCCAATCAACCGCGCGCCGGCCTGAAACACCCCAACTGCCAATGCGACAGTCGTTATATTCCATGCCACTCATCGTCGTATGACGAGCCCTAAGCTCGGAGAATTTATCGACCAAGATCAAATCGCCTCGCCCCCAAGCATCACAATCAATCAACAAAGTAACTCCGCTGGCCATTCATTCCACCGACCGTCGGCTTTCTCCTTTCTCCCCCCCCCCCCCCCTCCCCATTGATACCTGTTCTTCACAGTCTCTCAGTGTGATGCTTCGTAGCTTATCCCGCCCCCTCCCCGGTCACCCAGCCCAACTGCGTCTGTGCCAAGCTTCTTGGTTGCTGCTTTGGGCGCTGGGCTTTCTCCTGGTCTTCAGCTCGACGGCGGTGTGCAGCATGGTATTGGGGCCGATGTGGCGCACCCTCCTCCTTTCTTTGGCGGAGTCTCGCTTGCGCGGGCGAACCAAATTTCTTATATAACGAGAGGCATGCAAGCCCCTTTCCCAACAGGTCTCGACAATGGGCCGCACCAATCCGTGGAGAGCCAAAACCAAGCAAGCATGGCGAAGAAGCAGATTCATGCTGTCGTTTCTGTCGTCTCCGTTAGCACCACTGGCACTGCTGTGTCAAGGTCTTTTTTCGAAACTATAAAGGCTGGCTGCAACGTTTTTATATTCTCCGAGACACTCCCGCATCGCGCCTTTACACACAGTGTCTCGCTGGCACTCCTTTGAATCTGAGCGCATCCACATCCGCATGTCTCGGCTCCGTTGCCGTGGTCTCGGAGTCTGTTGGACCCTCCTTGCCTTCCGTCCCGCTGCTAAACATACCGGCTGCACCATCGCCTTATTTCCCTCCACTTTCTTTCCTTAGTCGCTTACATCTCTCGCGTCCATCTCCCCCCCGTCTCCTCCACAACTCCGCAAGCATGGGATCAATGCCTGTCCCTGCGCCGGAACTTGAGCCGGAGGCATCAACTACTTACCGCACGCCTGTTAGCGAGGACGCCGATCGGGAGGCGGTCTTCCGGCGCATCGCCAGCCAGGCCTACAAAGACTGGCCCAACGAGGCAGGGGTATGTTGCGCGGTTCTGCCAGTTCAACCGCCACTAAGTAGACGAGACGTGTTTCTGACTTACCCACCCAGTTCGACGGCCTGTCTGAGGAGCGCGGCCCCATCGAAATCCCCGTCATCGGTACCATCCCCACCTGGGCCGCCGGCAACCTGTATCGGACAGGACCAGGCCAGCGGAAAGTCGAGGGCACGGCCAAGGGCACACACTACATCAGCCACTGGTTTGATGGCCTGGCCCACAGCCACCGCTTTGAGATTGTCGCTGCTAGTGACGGCGAAGGCCCAGGCGCAGACGGGCGCGTCAGGGTGTTCTATTCCTCCCGCCGCCAGTCCGAGGAGCGCATGCGACTCATGCGAGAGCAGGGCGCCGCCCACCTCTTCACCTTTGCGCAGCGCAGCGACCCCTGCGTCGGCTTGCTGGGCAAGCTCATGTCGACGTTTATGGGGGCGGCCCACCGGCGGCGACGTCACGACCGTCCCGATGACGTGGAGAATGTGAGCGTCGCCGTGTTTGTCGACGTTCCCGGAGCGGCCGTTAAACGACCAACGGCAGCACATCTAGCGGCAGAGCCGGCTGCTGCCTCGGAGATCGCGGCCACCGGCCATCGATCCACAGGCCTTCCGTCATCCATCTGGGTCACCACCGACGCCAACATGATGCGCCGCGTCGACCCGGCCACGCTCGAGCCAATTGGCGTCGCCACGCAGGAGACCCTCCACCCGTCCCTCAAGGGCCCGATGACGGCGGCCCACGCCCAGCGTGACCCGGTCACAGGCGACTTTTACAACTTCAACCTGGAACTCGGGCCGACGCCCACATACCGCGTGTTCCGCGTCACTATGGCCACGGGCCAGACAGACATTCTCGCAAGCATCAAGTGCGGCGGGGGCACCGGGACGCACCCAGCGTATATCCACTCTTTTTTTCTGACCGAGAACTATGTCGTGCTATGCATCCCCTCGACGCATGTTTCCTGGTATGGGCTCAAGATCCTGTGGGAGCGTAACGTGCTCGACGGGCTGGAGCCATTCAGTGAGGCACAGAAGATGCGGTGGATCATCATCGACCGTCGACGGCGGCCGCCGGCGCAGGGTCGCGGCTGTGGCGGCGTTGTGGCCGAGTTCGAGAGTGCCGCCGGCTTCTTCTTCCACAGCGTGAACGCGTACGAGGACGCCGGCGGCAACGGGATCGTCTGCGACGTCGTCGACTACCCCACGTCCGACATTGTCCACTACTTCTACTACGACGTCCTGCTGAACCGCAACGGCACCGCCACCGCCGACTTCTTCAGCAAGGACCCTGCGCGCGTCGCCCGCATCAATCCGGCGCTGTCGCGCTACTATCTGCGCCTGGGTGGTGACACTACAGAAGAAGTAGACCAGCATCAGCAGCAGCAGCACAAGACACAAAACAAGGCGTATCAGGCGGCGACGTCTGCTCAGGCAGCACAACAGCCGCCGCAGCCTGCCCCCGTGCTGCCGGCCGAGCGCGTATGGTCCATTGCCGGCCCGCACGCGGGCGAAATGCCGACAATCAACCCGGCCTACACGACGCGTGCCCACCGCTACGTCTACAGCCTCGCCAACCAAGGCCGGTCGACGCTGGCTGACGGCGTTTGCAAGACCGACACCCGGACACGTGCCGCCCTGCTGTGGCACGCGCCGCAGGGCCACACGCCCGGCGAGGCCATCTTTGTCCCGCGCCCGCGCGTAGGGACCGCTGATGCCGAAGACGACGGCGTTCTGCTGTCGGTGGTGCTCGACGGCACGGCCGCAAAGAGTTATCTACTGTGCCTAGATGCGCGCACGATGCAGGAGATGGGCCGAGCGGACGTTGGGTTTGCCATAGGCTTTGGATTCCACGGCATTCACGCAACGGGGTGACAGAGAGGGGCCTAGTAATACTATCTTTGTGTCTTGCGTCTCTTCGTCAAAATTCGCTCCGGACGACGCAATGTACCTGGAGTGGATCCTACATTAAGTTTGCCAGTTGGAACAAATCCTATCACGAGAACAGTGGGGCGCGCATCGCGACCGCGTCGCGTAAGGCCTATTCGACAGTATATAAATTAAAACCTCACAAAAGAAAAGAGTCTGCCGAAGAACAAACCATCCACACACAAATCGATACACACATGCAGCCCATTGCCACTCTCGTTCCTCCCCTCCACCATCCAATCAAAGACCAGACAAACAAAAGAAAGGAAGAAAAAAAAAGCAAAGTATAAACTAACTTCTCGGACGCACTCCTATCCAGGGGCCCGTCCACCTTCGAGTCCTGTCCACCACAACCTAGCTGCTAGTTACCGTCCCCGCCGACACTATAATACCCAGGGCAGTGTCCAAGCAGTCCACGATACCCGCGCCTGTTGACGTGGATGTCAAGCCGGTGGTCGACAAACACGTCAGCGCGGCGCCGGCGGCGTACGGGCCGAGTGCTGTAACACACAACGGGATATCGATGAGCAGCTCGGCCGAGCCCTCGTCGTCTGCAATGTCCGAGCAAGCCGTGGGAAGCGATGTTGGGCACTGGGCTTCGAGCGAGTCTAGCACACAGCTGAGAATCGTGTCGCCCTCGGTGAAAATGGTCAGCGCGTCCGTCGCCAGACACGTCAGTACATTGCCGGTGGCAAAGACGCCGAGGTCTGCCGTACACAGGACAATGTCCGCGAGGACGCCCAAGCCAACTTGTCCGGCCAAGTCGTCGCAGGATGAAGGCAGCGAGATCGTGCAGGCCGATGCCGAAGACGTCGGGCAGGCAATCGCAATTGTCTCCGTGGTTGTTGTTGTCGCGCTTTCCGGCAGGCTGAGGGAGTCCACGAGACAGGATACAATGTCCGCACCTGACGAGAGGGACGTGATGCTCGTCGTTGACAAACAGACAGCTGCCGCACCAACTGCGAAGGGACCCAACTGAGTGACACAGACAGGAATGTCGGTAAGCAGGACCAAACCGGTGTCCGATGCGAGGGCTGCGCAATCAGCGGGCAAGCTGGTGAGACACGAGCTAGAAAGAGCATCCTCAACACACGCTACAACATCTGTGCCGACCGATAAGACGCTGATATCCGTGGTCAAGCAAACCAGGGCGGAGCCGACGCCATAGACGCCCAAGTCTGCGAGACAAATGGCGGCAGGGGCGAGAAGAGCAAGACTGTCGTAATCCGCCAGACTCGTGCAAGCTGCCGGCAGGACCGTGGCACAAACCGAGGCCGTGGCGGTCGTCGTCGCCACAATAGTTGTAACGCAAGCTGTCGTCGATGAGCTTTGAGAAGACGAGCTGCTTTGAGAGGACGAGCTGGAAACCGACGAAGACCTGGAGCCAACGCTCGACGAGGAAGACGACGACTGCGCGCTCGAGGACGAGGATGTCACAGGCGCACTCGACGAGGACGAAGACTGGGCGCTCGACGAGGACGAAGACTGCGCACTCGACGAGGAAGACGACTGGGCGCTTGACGAGGACGAAGACTGCGCGCTCGACGAGGAAGACGACTGGGCGCTTGACGAGGACGAAGACTGCGCGCTCGACGAGGACGAAGACTGGGCACTCGACGAGGAAGACGACTGGGCGCTTGACGAGGACGAAGACTGGGCACTCGACGAGGATGAAGACGACTGCGCGCTCGAGGATGACGAAGACTGTGCGCTAGACGAAGAGGACGACACAGGTGCGCTCGACGACGAAGACGACTGCGCGCTGGAACTTGAACCTGTAGGACCATTAGAGTTAGAGCTGGACACACTAGAGGAACCGCTGGAGCTGGACACGCCAGAGCTGCTGGAGCTCGACACGCCAGAACTGGAGCTTGGCACGCCAGAGCTGCTGGAGCTGGAGACACCAGAGCTGGAGCTCGACACGCCAGAGCTGCTAGAGCTCGACACGCCAGAGCTGCTGGAGCTGGAGACACCCGAACTGGAGCTCGACACGCCAGAGCTGCTGGAGCTGGAGACACCAGAGCTGGAGCTGGAGACGCCAGTGCTGCTGGAGCTGGAGACGCCAGAGCTGCTAGAGCTCGACACGCCAGAACTGGAGCTCGACACGCCAGAGCTGCTGGAGCTAGAGACACCAGAGCTGCTAGAGCTAGAGACACCAGAGCTGGAGCTCGACACGCCAGAGCTGCTGGAGCTGGAGACACCCGAACTGGAGCTAGACACACTTGAACTGCTAGAGCTGGGGACACTGGAGCTGCTAGACACACCTGAGCTGCTGGAGCTGGAGACACCAGAGCTGCTAGAGCTCGACACACCAGAGCTGGAGCTCGACACGCCAGAGCTGCTGGAGCTGGAGACGCCAGAGCTGCTGGAGCTCGACACGCCAGAGCTGCTGGAGCTCGACACGCCAGAGCTGCTGGAGCTGGAGACACCAGAGCTGCTGGAGCTGGAGACGCCAGAGCTGCTAGAGCTCGACACGCCAGAACTGGAGCTCGACACGCCAGAGCTGCTGGAGCTCGACACGCCAGAGCTGCTGGAGCTGGAGACACCAGAGCTGCTGGAGCTGGAGACGCCAGAGCTGCTGGAGCTCGACACGCCAGAGCTGCTGGAGCTGGAGACACCAGAGCTGCTAGAGCTGGAGACGCCAGAGCTGCTAGAGCTGGAGACGCCAGAACTGCTAGAGCTCGACACACCAGAGCTGCTAGAGCTGGAGACGCCGGGGCTGCTAGAGCTAGAGATACCGGAGCTGCTAGAGCTGGAGACACTGGGGCTGCTAGACACACCTGAGCTGCTCGAGCTGGAAACACTGGAGCTCGACACACCTGGGCTGCTGGAGCTGGAGACGCCAGAACTGCTAGAGCTCGACACACCAGAGCTGCTGGAGCTGGAGACGCCGGAGCTGGAGCTCGACACATCAGAGCTGGAGCTGGAGACACCAGAACTGGAGCTCGACACGCCAGAGCTGGAGCTGGAGACACCAGAACTGGAGCTCGACACGCCAGAGCTGGAGCTGGAGACACCAGAGCTGGAGCTCGACACACCAGAGCTGGAGCTGGAGACACCAGAGCTGGAGCTCGACACACCAGAGCTGGAGCTGGAGACACCAGAGCTGGAGCTGGAGACGCCAGAGCTGGAACTGGAGCTCGACACGCCAGAGCTGGAGCTGGAGACACCAGAGCTGGAGCTCGACACACCAGAGCTGGAGCTGGAGACACCAGAGCTGGAGCTCGACACGCCAGAGCTGGAGCTCGACACGCCAGAGCTGGAGCTCGACACGCCAGAGCTGGAGCTCGACACGCCAGAGCTGCTAGAACTGGATACGCCGGAGCTGCTGGAGCTAGAGCTTGATATACCTGAAGGGCCGCCAGAGTTAGACACACTAGAGGAGCTGCCAGAGCTAGAGACGCCAGAGGGACTTCCAGAGCTCGAGACACCAGACGAGCTACCAGAGCTTGAGACACCAGACGGGCTACCAGAGCTAGACACGACAGAGGAACTCCCAGAGCTCGAGACACCAGACGGGCTACCAGAGCTCGAGACACCCGACGCGCTGCCAGAACTAGACACGACAGAGGAACTCCCAGAGCTGGAGACGCCAGACGGGCTGCCAGAGCTCGAGACACCCGACGCGCTACCAGAGCTAGACACGCCAGAGGAACTGCCAGAGCTTGAGACACCAGACGAGCTTCCGGAGCTAGACACGCTAGATGGGCTGCCGGAGCTTGAGCCACCAGAACCACCGGAACTCGAGACACCAGACGAGCTACCAGAGCTGGAGACACCCGACGGACTTCCAGAGCTGGAAACGCCAGATGGGCCGCCAGAGCTGGAGCTACCAGAACCGCCAGAGCTTGAGACACCAGAGGGGCTACCGGAACTCGACACACCAGACGTATTTCCAGAGCTTGAGCCACCAGAACTACCGGAACTCGAGACACCAGACGGGTTACCCGACTTGGAACTTGACACACCTGAAGGACCACCTGGGTTAGACAGAGTAGACCCGCCTGTACTCGAGATGCCAGAAGAACCAGAGCTCGAAACACCAGAGGGACCGCCAGAGCTCGAGACGCCTGAGCCGCTGGAGCTCGAGATGCCAGAAGGACCGACAGAGCTCGAGACGCCTGAGCCACCAGAGCTCGAGATGACTGAGCCGCTGGGGCTCGAGATGCCTGAGCCGCTGGAGCTCGAGATGCCAGAAGGACCGACAGAGCTCGAGATGCCAGAAGGACCACCAGAGCTCGAGACGCCTGAGCCGCTGGAGCTCGAAATGCCTGAGCCGCTGGAGCTCGAAACACCAGAGGGACCGCCAGAGCTCGAAATGCCTGAGCCGCTGGAGCTCGAGATGCCTGAGCCACCGGAGCTCGAGATGCCAGAAGGACCACCGGAGCTCGAGACGCCTGAGCCGCTAGAGCTCGACATGTCGGAAGGCCCGCCAGAGCTCGAAGTATTTGAAGGGCCAAAAGAACCGGAACTAGACGTACCTGAAGAGCTACCTGAGCTAGAGACGCCGATGGGCGTCTCGACAATAACAGTGCCAGTCGAATCGCCGCTGGCGGGCGGGACGGTAATGGTGATGGGCGTCGTTCCGGTCCACTGGCCAGTGATAGTCGTGTACGGGCCAGTAAAGCTCGACTCGGCTGTCGTGGGCAGCTCTACAATAACAGTGCCCGTGGAATCACCACTGGCAGGCGGAAGCGTGACCGTGACGGGCGTCGTGCCAGTCCACTGGCCAGTCACCGTGGTGTATGGACCAGTAAAGGTGGATTCGGCCGAGATGGGGTCCTCAATGATGACGGTACCGGTGCCGTCGCCACTGGCAGGCGGCAGCGTCACCGTGATGGGCGTCGTGCCAGTCCACTGGCCGGTAACGGTAGTGTAGGGGCCAGTAAAGCTGGACTCTGCCGACGTGGGCTCCTCGATGATGACGGTGCCTGTGGAGTCGCCACTGGCAGGCGGCAGCGTGACCGTGATGGGCGTGGTGCCGGTCCACTGGCCAGTGACCGTGGTGTATGGACCAGTAAAGGTGGATTCGGCTGAGATGGGGTCCTCAATGATGACGGTACCGGTGCCGTCGCCGCTGGCAGGCGGCAGCGTCACGGTCACCGGCGTAGTGCCAGTCCACTGGCCAGTAATAGTGGTGTACGGACCAGTAAAGCTGGACTCCACCGACGTAGGCTGCTCGATAATAACGGTGCCCGTCGAGTCGCCACTGGCGGGCGGCAGGGTAACAGTCACTGGCGTGGTGCCGGTCCACTGGCCCGTAACCGTTGTGAATGGGCCCGTGAAAGACGATCCACTAACCTCAGGCAGCTCGATAACCACGGTACCGGTACCGTCACCGTTGGAGGGCGGGAGGGTCACGTAACCAGTTGTTGTACCGGTCCACTGGCCAGTGACCGTGGTGAACGGGCCAGTAAAGCTAGACTCTGCTGAGATGGGGTCCTCAACGATGACGGTGCCAGTCGTGTCGCCACTGGCGGGCGGCAGCGTGACCGTGATGGGCGTGGTGCCGGTCCACTGGCCAGTAATGGTAGTGAACGGACCCGTGAAGGCGGACTCGGCCGATGTAGGCATCTCGACGATGACGGTGCCGGTGCCGTCACCGCTGGCGGGCGGCAGCGTCACAGTGACGGGCGTAGTTCCAGTCCACTGACCGGTGATGGTCGTGAACGGGCCCGTAAAAGCGGACTCGGCCGTCGAGGGAAGCTCGACGATAACAGTACCGGTGCCGTCGCCGCTGGCGGGCGGCAGTGTGACAGTAACGGGCGTGGTCCCGGTCCACTGGCCAGTAATAGTCGTGAACGGGCCCGTGAAGGCGGACTCGGCTGATGTAGGCAGCTCGACAATCACGGTGCCAGTGCCGTCGCCGCTTGCGGGCGGCAGTGTGACGGTGATGGGCGTAGTGCCCGTCCACTGGCCTGTCACGGTAGTAAAGGGACCCGTAAATGCAGACTCGGCGGTCTCGGGAAGCTCGACAATGACAGTTCCAGTGCCGTCACCGCTTGCGGGCGGCAGCGTCACAGTGACGGGCGTAGTTCCGGTCCACTGGCCAGTAACGGTCGTGAAGGGACCGGTGAAAGCCGCCGACTGGGGATTCTCGACGATCACCGTGCCGGTGCCTTCGCCATCTGCTGGGGGAACAGTAACCGTGACAGGGGTAGTGCCGGTCCACTGACCAGTGATAGTGGTGAAAGGACCGGTGAACGTAGTTCCATTGCTGCACAGTGTTAGCGGGAGCCATGACGACCAGTATTTTCAAAGGGACGTTGCACAAGGGCAAGAGGGCGCGGATACATACTCAGTGACGGTGCTGGTGCTGGTAACAGTCTGGGTGATGGTGGACTGGAACTGGGTGGGGGCATTGGTGATGTCGATGGTGATTTCGTTGATGACAATAACAGTGTTGGCTGGCAGCCAGATGTCGATAATGACAGGCGTCAGGCCCACAACCTCGATGGGCTGGATGGTGACAGGCACGGGGCACTCATCTTCACGGGCAAAGAGCCTGCGAAGGGCCTGCGGATACGGCTTGGCTAGAGCCTGGCCGGCCAGCAGCGCCGTGGCGGCCAAAAGACCTCCAACACGCATGGTGGGCGAGCAATTCTTTTTTTGTTTTGATCCAGTGATAGTTTTCGTTGGGCGAGGTTGAGCAACGGGCAATTTTGAACGAAGGGCCAAGTGCGGAAACGACTCTCGCAGATACAAAAACAGAAATGAATGAGAAAGAAAAAGGAACGACTAGCAGCACTAACCCACTGCTGTAAATAAAAAAGAGGGAACGACCGGAAGATATGATAGAATTACCGCTCACTGTCAGGGCTAGGTGACGGGTTGTCGATGGGTGATAGTTCTAAGGGGAAGAAGAGAGAAAATGAAAGACGGCAAAGGACGCGGTCTGGTGGCCGAATATATATCTCTGAGGAGGTGGGCCAGAAGCGTGTGGTGATACTGTCCTGCGTGAGGGGAGGGGAGGGGGGGGACCAGGGGTTCCATCGCCTCACACGCGTTGAGAGGCATTAGCCCATCTCGCTCCATCTCTCCCTCCCGCACTCGCGCACTCTCCCTCTGTCTCTCTATCCCTCACACCAGCCCTTTCTCTCAAGGAGGAGAATCGAGACATTGGCATATCACACACGTCTCTCTTCCCGCCTTTTTTCTTCGTCCCTAAGGTCTAAAGAGGGAGCGTACAAGGACGGTGGAGAGGGGGGAAGGGGGCGTGTGAATACAAACGCAATGCGGAGAGGCATCCCCTGGCCCCCCTTCACACCCAGGCATGCCTCTATCCAGGAGCGGTCTGGTCAACGAATTTTTTTCTGCTCTTGCTAGGGTGTCTGGGCCCCATCCCATTGTGTATTTTGTTTTTGTTTTTCGACAACAAGCTTTTTTTTGAAGGGGGGGGGGGTGTGCTAATTCTTTTCTCTGACGCGTAGGCGGTCTTACAAGGCCGTCGAACCGAAGACGTATTCCACACAACGCGGAGAATGGGCAACAAAAGGGAGGAGGGGGGAGGGGAGGAAGAAAAAATGTGACCCTGAAAAGAAATGAGAAAACAATAAAGCCGACAAATATGGAAGAAAAAGAAAAGGAAGGGGACGAAGAAACGAAGGGAAATTGCTTCACAAACCACGCCAAGAGCGAATGCCTTTCGTGATCAAAGGGCTGCCGTGCCTTGGTCTTTGTGTTGCCTCTGGTTTCTTTTCTTTTTTGAGTCCCCCTTCGTTCTCTGCGTTGCCTCCCACAGACAAGGGCAATGTTCTCAACGAGTACGGCCAAGGAGGACTACTGGGTGCCCAGACACAGGGAGAGGAGGCGCGAATTTTGGACTACAAAGGGACGACTTGAGAAAAAGAAAACAAGACGAAGAAAACAAGAGAAAAAAGAAAGCACAGGCAAGGCAAAAATCGACGTAATTAAGTCGAGAGCAAAAGGAAGAAGAGGGCGAAGTGGGGCACACTTGGGTTGGGAATCTGCCAATGAGCGTCCTGCGATCCGGACTGCCGCGAGGGGGAATGTGGGGGCCGCGTGTAAGTGTCTGTCCGAAAAAGGAAAGAAAAGGGCGGGTGGGGACACTGGTGGGGGGAGTGCGCCTGCCGCGCCGAAGAAAAGCAGCGGGTTGGCAGGCAGACACATCGCAAGCAGATGAGCTGACTGTGAACAAAGAAGGCCAAGGACATTTCGGTATGTGTGCTCGTCTAAACATTGTTGGGGGGGGAGGGATCGTTCGAGATTTCGTTTGTGGCGAGAGGAAGAAATGACAATCGACAGCAGAGAGGGGGAGAGTGAGGGGGGGAGAGGGGGAGGGGAGAAGGAGGGGGGGGGTGAGCGAGGCGTCCTTCGTCTGTGCCTACAACGTCCATGAATCGTATCAGAGACGGCAGTGGAAGGAAGGGAAACGGTGAACAGAAGCTAGAGGGTAAGGTGCCGAGTCCCGGAGGAAGATGCCATCGTCCCAAAGCAAACTTCCGCGAGAAGCAGAAGGAAATAAACACTGTCCACTGGCATCCAGCCGTTCACAGTTCATTTCTTTCGTGGCTCCATATCGTTGATTCCATTGCTTCTGTCGGTATTTCCTTTATATTGCTCTTTCTTTTTCCTCATTTTCTAAAAGTAAATAAATAATACCGCATACACAAGAAACGGCTAGGAAGAAAAGACACGGCGCATTGCCATCCACTCTTTGCCGACGCTGCCTCTTTCAGATCACGGTGGACCGCCATCCAGGACGCGCGGCTCGTGTGTTTACAGTTTACTACGGTTGTGTCGTTTGTTGTCAGTGTTGCGTACTCGAGGAGGGTCGACGAGGGTCGACGCCGCGTTTTCGAGCTCTCTGTGGTCAGCCCTGCAGTCCACCTTTCAGAAGGAGAGGAATACGAGCGGTTCTTCGCAAACGATTCGTAAAGGTGGATAGGCCGGTCAAAACGATTGGTTAGCAGCAGGGGCAAGCCTTGTCAGTACCGAAAGATACTGCATTTTGTGTTGATGCAACAGAAATATCACGAGAACAAAATCCTCTGGTGCAGTCATGGCTGCCCATACCTTGATTGTTTGTAGTATATATGTTTTAAAACATTTTTGGCAACACTGTATGGTTTCCTGCTATTTTATGGTGTAGATTATCATTCTTTTACAATTTTGTTCGTAAAGATCTGTATTTGACAAGAATATCTTGCAATTTGAATATTAAAATTAAAATAGACTGCATATTTATTTCAGAAACCTAACAGTCAGATCTCTATGAAACGAGGAATGGATTTAGATGGACCGAATTAAGTGTAGAACCCCGTATTCGTTTCCTTGCTTGACTCAAGAGAGTTGCTGAAAAAAATAAGAATTATTCCTAAACTTCTTGTGCGGATTCAAAGTGCCACAACTACCATTGTTGACATTGCGATCCTCACACATGGAGCTTCGCACCAGCATATGTGAAACCATGCAATGCAAATGCCCCATGCAGACAGTGGTACACAACTGCAAACCTTCCCCGGGAATCTCTAAACCTAATCTACCCGGCTACCCGGCTTTGACAAGAACTGTTATTTCCTTTCACCTCCCAGTTTCATCGCCTCGAAAGTGTATCAATCTTTGCCGCCGTTTACAAGACTTGGATTCAAACAAGGCTTCCCAAAAGCTCGACCGCTTTTAACCGACGTAGTCTTCTTCGTGTCGACTGTGCAATGTCCGACCCTTAGAGAAGGCGAGTGACAATGTACCGACTACAAGGGACTTGTTCTCACACGATGACTTTTTGTTTTTGTTGCGGTTTCTGTTCTTGTTTACGTCTTGTGTATCTTCCGCAACAACGTGACACCCCCCGGGGCTCTAGTCTGCCTGGCATCGTTTCATGGCTCTGATGTTGTTTCCCACCCTCACTTCTTGATCTCTCGTGCATTACTGTGCCCTTGTACCATTGCCGTCGGCCACAGCCGGCGTCCTGAAACTCTTACCTCTCCTTCACAATGCGTGCTGAGGCTTGACCGCACAATGTTGATCGTCGTCCCTTTTAATTTGCATTCTCGGTCATCTTGGCCATGCTTCGCTCAGCCTTGAGCCACAATTCATGTCGCCTTCCATATTCCTCAACAGAATTCCGGCGCGTGTTTCTTCTACTGTTCCATGTTTCCCCAGAAACTCGCAGACTTCTTTTCCTTTGTTGTATGTCTATTCATTCTCTACTTGCTCTACTCTCGTTGTCTACTCTTCCCCACCCCTCTTCGCCCACCCTCCCCCCTTATTAATCACAACCACCCCAGATCTGTTTCAATCGTAAAAAGTTTGACCGATTGTCCCATCTGCGCGCCCATCCATTCTCGCTTATTTTCTAGTAGCTTAATACAGCTCTATTGTCTCCAGCGTCCAACACCGATCGGGCCCGCTTCACCTCATCCCTTGCGTCGTACAGCATAAGACATTTTATGTGCGCACTTCAGCCGGAGACGTCAATCCGCCCTTTGCCCCATCCCTACTCCATAGTCGCCCCCTCTTAATAACTCTAATCCTCAAAGGGGCATGTTGTGCGTCGACAGCAGTCTCCCCTGCGACATTTGAATTCTTCGGAAGAAGTGGCGTGCTTGCTTTCCCCTCCTCTTCATCTTCCCCTGGCTCGTCGTTTTCGTCTTTCTTTCTTTTTTTGCATAGCTGATAACAATCCCATGAAAGGAGTTCGTTGCCTCATGAGCTTCATCCGGTCAGAAGTCTCACCATATGTGTCTCATAGCCCCCAAAAGTCTCTTTCTCCTTCGTTTCTTGGCAGGGACTCCAGGGCCCATCGTCCCGAGTCCATCGCCCTTTGTTCTCTGTATCCCTTGGAATGGGGCGAGGGGGAGGGTCCCAAACTGCCGTGGGGCGGCCGCGGAGGAAAACGCCAGTGCATTGGCCAGACCAACAAGTCCCGGTCCGCCCCGGTACCTGGGGATTGGTGTATCCTGTGCCCCAGGGCTTTGTCCCCCTTGCCAGACGAGATCGGCGCTATGACGTTCCTGATTAGGACGGAATCCATCTTAACTACACGTAAGAATAATGGTATTTTCTTTTTCCTGGAAAGAGGCGTATTTGCTTTTTCGAAATTCTGCCCTTTTCGTTTCTTTTTCTGCTCTCCTCTCATTCTATTGTCCCCTTTCTTTGCTTCTTTTCCATTTCCACGTCTCGCCCTTTCAAGACGCGATGAAAACAAAAAAAAAAGGGACAACGCATGCTTCCGCGTCGTGACGCGAGAAAGAAAGAGACCACTGCTCACCTCGATGCCGCCGAGAAGTTCCCTTCATGAGAGACCGGTGCTTTCGAGTATCTGGCTTGCGCGGGCACGGCTCTACTAATGCCGAACGCAAGGCAAGTCTGCAGATGGACGGAGCAGGAGCCGCCGGAAAAGGGGTAAAAAACAATCGCCTATTGGGTGGGGTT
The DNA here is from genome assembly GCA_019925425.1 of Ophiostoma pallidulum. NCBI lineage: Eukaryota > Fungi > Ascomycota > Sordariomycetes > Ophiostomatales > Ophiostomataceae > Ophiostoma > Ophiostoma pallidulum. The sequence continues at coordinate 138,331 of JADHKO010000018.1, forward strand.
TGCGGCGCGGCGACGACACTGTTTTCTTCGTCTTTTTTCCTTTTTCTTTCCCAGCCCGCCCTAATGCTGTATCGTCTTCAGCATCGCCTCGAATCTCCTCCTGCTACTGGCTCGCTCTTTGTTGCGTCCACGAGTTAGCCATGCCGGCGTTGAACCTGGGCTGGCTGGGCCCCCCTGTTTTTTTTTTTTCGTTTCTTTGTTTTTGTTTGTTTTATATCTCGCTTGTTTCTTTACCTCCTGCAGTTCCTTTTTCCTGGGCCCTATTGTCTCCATCCCGCCAAGCTTCGCTTCCTTCACCACCAAGCCCTGCTCTTTCTTTTCTTTTTCTGTTCTTGTTTCGTTTCTTTTCCCACGTTCCTTGCTTTTTCCTTGTGGCCCCTGCCCATTCTTCACCGTTTGCATCCACAAAACCTCTCACCCCTTCTCCCTACATGCTGCCTTCATGTTGAGGCCTCTCATGTCGTGCCTCGTCGTCTCCGTCACATTGCTCACGAAACCTTCCCGTCCATGTCCGTTCTTGTCGCGTCACCCCCTCTCTGTAGCGTTTCTTTTTCGTCATGCCATCGCCCTTCGTCTCTTTCCCGCGACGTTTTCCCCGTCTGCACGCTGTCTCTGTTTCTTCGTTTGTTTTTGAGTTGCCGCCCCTGCACCCCTTTGGGTACCCTCTCGCGTACTGTCCCTCCGTTCCTCCCCATTCATCTCGAAGCGCTGGCTGAATTCCTTGACCGTCCCACCGTTTTGCTTCTTTTGCATTCGTCACGCTCTGATTCCCTCCGTATCTCTTTCTCTCCTGCCTCTCTTGCCGGTTTCAACAGAATCACAGTCTCCCTTCTCCCTCCTCCTTCCCCTCTTGGTACTGCCTAGGTCTGCTCTTCCAGTTGTTTGTTTTTGTTTATGTGTCTCGTATCAGCACCTGTGCAGTCTTGGCTCATGCCTTTCTGCTCTAATTGCATCTTTCAACACGAACCCTATCTCGAGGATCTCCTGGGCCCCCATAGCCTTCAGGACCTTCCCCCACCCCCCTTCCGTTTCCGGTCTGGCTGATTCCAGTTTCTGTTTACCATTCCCCCCCCCGTTTGCTCCTCCTAATATGCCCTCCGGATGCATGGTCCGTCTCATCTCCTTTATGCCTGGAGCTGGCCGCGGTTCATTCTTCACTTTCTCCGCCAAAGAGCCCATTTGCTACTGAGCCCCTCTGCCTTTGTCTCCACCCCCTGTCCCTTTTCTTTTCTCTCCCCCCCTAAACTACCTTCCCTTCCTTACTCATCCGGTGGTAGTCGCCATGATGAGGTTGACAGGTGCTTGGCCATTCCCTATCTACGTCGTGAATACATGCCCGAGTATGCAACCGAACGTCTCTCTGTTTCTCTCTCAGACACGCCCAGCTCGATGTACGCACACAACCCTTCCCCTTGCGAAGGGCACCATTTTGGTGGTTTCCTTATTTTGTTCCCCCCCCCCCCCCTGCGAAAGGATTTTTAGGAATGCCCTTTTGCTTTTTCGTCATGTCTTTAGGTCTTTATTCATCCTTGTAACGCTTCGTCAAAGATACTAGCAATGTAGTCTAGTTCTCCTTTGTTCTCCCCCTTCAGATTCTCAACATCCACCACTCCATGCCATGGACTGAGAAGGGGTGTTTTCTATTCCCACCCTCCCCCAAAACCCTTCTTGCTCCCTTGAGTTTATATTTGCTTTTCTTTTTAGTTCCCTTCTTTTTGTTCGGTGGGTGCTTACTGTCTTATTAGCATTTTTGTGAAATCTCTTCATCTGGGAGAGAGAGACACTTTCCCTGTCTTCAGCCCACCAGGGGCCCTGTTTGTTTTCAGAACAAAGGCCCCAAAAAGGAATCAAAACAAAAGACTAGCTTCGAGGGCCGTGAAGAAGGGAATGGCGATTCCACTCTCTCAGTCAACCAGATGCCCCCTCCCCTTCTCTCCCTCCCCTCTTCGGTCCTCTCCTGTCTCCCATCCCTCCAGGTAAACTGTGTCTCCTTGGCGTTCCGCGTCTCGTGTATCTTGTACTGCTGGCCCCCCCTCACCTTGCATATATAGAATCCGGCAACGCTGTTTCCCCGTCCGCGTTTTGTTCTCGTCTTCTTTTTCTCTTTCTCTTTTCGTTCTGATTCCTCATCCTGTCTTCAGCATCCCCCTTTTATTCCTGGACGCCCATCGACATATCGCCTCAAGTGAGACGCATAGGTTTGTCCCTGCCCCCATTTGACTCTTTGTTCCCAATTCCACACCCACACTCTCTTGTGTCTACACATTCGTTTGTCCCGGTACTCTTCATCGTCACTCCTTTCTGGTGTCTTCTGTTTTGAACAGGAAAAACCACACTCCTTTTTCAAAGACTTATATATTTATAATATTCTTTTGCGTCCCACGGACACATCTGACCTCCTTCACCTTGTCATTCATTTTGCTGCCCCTCTCCCGCCATCCTCATCCCGCAAAAATGAAGACCACGCAAGTCTCCGTCTTGTCTCTGCTGCTCGCTGCGGCGGCCGCAAAGAAGATGGGCCACGATGTCGTTGCTGTGGCTGCGCGCGACTACCCGGCGAGTTGCGTGCTGACCACCACGCTGCCGCCCATCACCTACACGCTCACGGGCTCGCACACCTCGCATATGACAAAATGCCCCGAGCCCACCATCTACGTGTACGAGACTGTTTACGCCACGCTCTGCTCCACCGGTACTGTTGACAAGACCTACACCATCACCAAGACCTGCGACTCTGCTCCCTGCACTTGCACTGCTGGCGAGATCCCGTCTGGCTTCACTGTCACCGTCACAACTTGCACCGAGTGCGGCGTTACGCCCGTCACCGCTACGATCACCTGCCCTGGCGAGGGCTATGCGTACGCAACTGCTGGTGCGAGCGCGAATGCAAACGCAAATGCCGGCTCCGGCTCGTCGTCCTCTGGAGCATCTGCCAATGCGAACGCTGAGGCGGGTGCCAACGCGGGCGGGTCTGGCTCCAGCGCATCGGCCAGCGCCAACGCCGATGCCAACGCCAATGCCGGAGGCTCTGGCTCGAGTGCGTCTGCGAGCGCTAATGCAAATGCCAATGCTGGCTCCGAGTCTGGTTCATCTGGCAGCTCGTCTGGTTCTTCTTCCAGCTCGTCCTCGGGCTCCTCTTCTGGCTCGTCTTCCGGCTCCTCTTCTGGCTCGTCTTCCGGCTCGTCGTCGGGCTCCTCTTCAGGCTCATCCTCCGGCTCGTCTTCCGGCTCGTCGGAGTCTTCTTCTGGTTCGTCCGCAAGTGCTGGTGCCGCTGCCGCTGCGGGCTCTGGTTCAGGGAACTACACAGGTGGCGGCAGCCCCTCGACCGTAGTCGTCAGCGCCGGTATCAAGACCATTGCAACTATTGGCGTGGCACCGCTGCTGTTTTTCATCGGCGTGATGTGGCTGTGAGGCAGTGGCTATGGTTTCTGGTTAACTGTTCTATGTGATCTTTGAGGGGATAAGAGGTGATGGTTTTGGAGGGGATTAATCAGGTCTTTCTTTTCTCTTCTTTCCAAGTTGATGACGCTTGATGGTGTTGCTACTGCTGTTTCTCTTGTCATTTTCCATTCTGTCGGTCGGGTTTTTATATCCAAAATCTCACTGCATGGTATTTTCTTGAAAGTGAACGGCCAAGATGTTAATTTGTGACGTGTCGACGTCGAAGAAATGCGAGTCGAGACAACGAGTGAGATCTCTTGACGAAGAAAGGCGGCAGGCGACTGGTATGGTTAGCCGCTAAATCATGCATCAGGTGACTTACCACGGGACTAGAATCGCAGCCTGCTGATCAGCCACATGTTGCCCAGCCACAGATGGTGCTTGTAGTGCAGCACGTGATGGTCTTGGTCGATGGGTGTCGTTAGGCAGCCACTTAAAATCTGGAGATCTGGAGAGGGACACAATGGCTCTGGGTGTTTCTCTGTTCGAATGTTTCTCTGCGTTCCCCCATTCCTTTGTAAATCAAAGTTGATAGTTAGAATAAAATCGAACGCAATTCAAGGACAGCCGGTTGGTCTGACTATTCATTGTTGAGACAATCACTTTATTGCTGGGATACAAAACAAAACGAGACCGAAGAACTGCAAAACCAGCCTCAATCCGCACGGCAGCAAGGCCTCGGCAGCCATGGTTGACAGCCCCGAGGATAGCATTGATCCGCCGCCGCCGTACCGGCTGGCCGAGACTGACGACGAGGCCGAGAGCCGCAATCGCAAGGTCGCCGCGACGCTCGACAGCATCCCTCTGACCGGGCTCGCCGGCCCGTCGTCCAGCTACGCCACGACGGCGCAACCATTGCCGGAGCCTGCGCCGACGGCCGGCATTTCACCATGGCGAAGCAGCAGCAGAGACAGAAGCAACAGCTACAGCAGCCAGGACAGCCAGAGCAGCCAGGGCTACACCCCAAGCGACCCCATGATGGCCGCTGGGCCCTCTCGGCGTTCTAAACACTGCAGCAGCGGCGGCAACCACAACAGGAAGACAAAGATGAGCGGCGGGCGACGCAGCACCTTGGACCCCAACTACGGACAGGGCTGCTGCTTCTCCGAGACCGGCGGGTGCTGCTTCTCGACGACTGACGGCTGCTGCTTCTCAAGCAACGGGGCCTGCTGCTTCTCGGACACGAGCGGGTGCTGCTTCTCAGACACAGGCGGGTGCTGCTTCTCGAGCAATGGCGGTTGCTGCTGCTCCACAGGGAAATGAAGAGGGGGGGTGGGGGGAGTGGGGGGAGAGGCGTTGTGAACATCCGGACGCATGAGATGAAGAGGCGGCGTGCACTCGACGCAGTGCGGAGGAGAGCAAGATAGTCGCAATGGTGGTGTGTCTGCTGGGGCGTTCTTCTTTGGCTTTTGTGAAGCTCACGTTTTCATGTGGTTTCTAGTTTCTAGTTTCTGGTTTCTCTTATCTCTTCCTTTGCAGTTTGTTTTTCCATATCTCTGGCCTTATCATTTCTTTCCCTTTCTTTCGTTTACACGGCTAGGTCATCATACTGCGGGATAATACTTGGGATGAATGGGAACTATCATGGGAACGACAAAATGCATGCTTATTCTTCTTTGCCTTGTTCTTCTTCTTCAGGTGTTTCGATCTTCTTTTGTTCTGCCCTCTTGTTCCTCTTTGTCTCGGGCATACCAGCCTTCTTTTTTCTTCTTCAATACAGAGTGCGTTCTGTTTTCCCTTCCGTTGGCCACCTCTCACCCAAAACACGGGCCGTCTCTTGCCTTGCCCCTTTGGTTGAAGCCTCATGCCGAGCGAGACATAAAGAAGCGCGACAGTCGAACCAACCCAATACAACAAACTTCCGAATCTATCAATAAAAGGGGCGGCGGCTCAATGTTTCTGGGAGAGAAAATCGCTCAAGTCTATTCTACGCGATGAATGTGCAGGGCTGGCAAGCCAGGGAGGGAACCCGGCGCAGAAAGGGAGGACCAGGAAGCGAGAAATCGCCCTTTGTCTTTCCCCTCCTCTGCTTTCTTTTGGCTGAGGGGATGTCCACAACACCCCCCCTCTCTCTCTTCTATCTTTTCTCCCTTCCTTGGCATACGTGCAGAGCCGTCCTCTGTTGCATAGAGCACCACCCATAGATCTTGGCCCTTCTCTTCTGCCCCCTTGCCATTGGGCTCGCTTGCAGATCCCCCCTCCACAAGAACCCGATGCTCACCACCCACTCGCACCCCCACGATGCTCTGTCACATCTTCTTCCGTCAAATGGGCGACGATCCTCGGGCTACACAGAGCTAATGCGTGTGCCAACAGACACCACCGCTGACAAAAACGGCTCTGTCCAACCGTTCCAACAGACCGAGGCGGATGCTGGTGGGACGGCGTCGGCCACTCAGAGAAGCCACGCTGGCGACGTTACTTCGCTGCCCTCTCCACTAGCCAGAACAAGCAGAAGTCAAGCACTCAAGCCGCTGCCCATCATCGGATGCAAGCCTCGCTGCGTCTTTCATTCGTCCAGTTCAAGTCCCTATCAGAAGTGTCGGCCCAACACTCGGAGAGGCGGACGTTGGGACGTTGGTGATTGCTGCGACAAGAAGGCAGCGGCGAGAAGGCGGGCCGCCGTTGTTCTCGAGCTGATAAAGCCTGTCTGCGGCTGTCGAGTCGTTTGCTCTCTTGCACCTCTGTGCACGCTGATCGAAAGACCGACGAACTGGATTCTATTGTTATTCGTATAGCCATTTCGCTGTTCTGCTCTTTCTGGTTTCATTTTCCGTCTTCTCAACAAGGATTTCAACCATCTTGCCCCCCATCTCTGGTCGCACCACTAAAAAATGCTGTCTGCCGTGCTCGTCGTCGCCCTCGTCTTCTTGGCGGTCCTGTACTACGGCAGCCGCGGCGTGCGATGGCTCGGCCAGACCCGCCGGCCGCTCGGCTTCCCCCCGGGCCCACCGACGCTGCTGGGGCTCGGTAACCTGCACCAGCTTGTCCTGCCGCTGTGGCTCCTGTCGAGGAGCTCACGAGAGACGCTGGCTGCCGTCGAGGACGATGATGCAGGCGCGGATGCCGAAGCGGACGCCGGCACCGATGTTGCTGACCGCTACTTCCTGCGCTTCCGTCGATGGGCCCGGCGGTACGGCGACATAGTCGGGCTCAAGATCGGCACGGCCAACATGGTCGTGCTCAGCCACCCGCGCCACGTGCACGCGCTCCTCATGCGCCGCGGTGCCCTCTACTCGGGCCGCGTGCCTGCCTACGGCGCCGACCAGTTTGTGTTGCGCGGTGGCCGCAAGCAGATCATCTTCATGCAGTACGGCGCCACGCTGCAGGCGTGGCGTACGGCCCTGACGCGCCACCTGACTGGCACGGCCGCCATGGAGGCCCATCTACCCGTGCTGCAGGCAATCGGGTGGGAGCTGTGCCACGAGCTTCTTGTAGGCAGCGGCGGAGCTGCCACGACGGATGAGAGCACCTGCGAGAGCACTGGTGCGGCCTCTGACGAGAACAACGACAAGAAACCGGCCGGCAACTACAAAGACTTTTCCCGCGCGCTGCGCCGTTGGGCCCTTGGCTCCGCCGTTGCCGTCACGGCCGGCGCGCGCCTCGAGGACCTCGGCGGCGACGCGTTCGCGGAACACCTTTTCGACATCCAGGAGATGTGGCTCGACGTGCTGTCGCCGGTGTCGTCACTGTCTCTGCCGACATACATGCCGGTGCTGCGATTCTTGCCCGAGTGGTTGGCGCCGTGGAAGCGCAAGGGCCGGCGCGTGCGCGAGGCCATGGACTCGTACGCAGCGATGCTTCTAAAGTCAGCAAGGCGTAACCGGATCCAAGCGCGAGCAGCGGCAGAGGAAGCGGGGGTGGTCAGCGATACGCCCGCCTTTCGTTGCCTCCTGGCCGGGGTCTTGGATGATGAGGAAGCCACCGATGGTGGTGTGGACACGATGGAGAAGCGTAACAGGAGCGAACTGGACGAAGTGAACGAAACGTACTTCGAGAAGGAGAACAAGGACAAAAAATATCGGTTTAACGAACTGGACCTCGCCTATTTCGGCAGCAACGTCGTCGACGCCGCCACCGACACCAGCTTTGCGGCGCTGACGAGCTTCGTGCTGCTCATGGCGGCACACCCGGACACGCTGCACAAGGCCCAGGCCGAGCTGGACACTCTCGTACGCGACGGCCACGGCCAGTGGCCAGAGCCCAAGGTTCTTCTGGAGCAGGCACCATATTTGAGGGCGTGTTACCATGAGGTATGTTGTGGGAGGAGAAGATACGAAGCAACAAAAGGCAGTGGGAGAGAGAGAGTAGCGAGATTAACCCCAACAGGTCATCCGGCTCCGCCCGCCCGGCCCCATTGCGCTGCCGCACCGCCTCGAGCAGGACGATGAGTATGAGGGCTACGTCTTCCCCAAGCACACCATCATGGTGATCAACGCCTTCAGCATGCAGACACGCCCGGATGACTTTGACGACCCGGAAGCGTTCCGGCCCGAGCGCTTTCTGCAGCACCCCCTCGGCCTCAACAAGCGGGCAGCCGCTGCTGCTGAGAACGCCGAGAACAACGGTGACGGTGGCGACGGTCGCCGAACCGCCTACGCATTTGGCTCGGGCCGGCGCGCGTGCCCCGGCGAACGCCTCGCCATGGCCACGGACCTCCTGGCGGCGGCACCCATGTTCTACGCCTTTGACCTGCGGCCCGTAGCCGGCGCACCGCTAGATGTGGCCCTGCGCAGCGGGTTTCATGAGGGCATCACGCTGGGGCCAAAGCCGTTCTCCCTGCGCTTTGTGCCGCGCGACGCGGCGAAGGCGGCGTGGGTCGAGCAGCAGTATGCGTGGCAGCGACCGATCCTGGACGCCATGAGTGAGGGTGTGGTGGAGGAGTGAGTGTGCGATATAAAGGACTGATGGCTCATGGCTGTAGTGAGGACCAAGTAGCTGTTGTTGAAGATATCTGCTGTACAGAACGCAGAAGTCCTTCGAGGAAGAATGTGAGGGCGGCCGTTTTCACTTCCTCACCGTATGATGTCTGGTTATTTAGCCGGTAAGGTTGTGGAAAGAGCGATGAGTTACGAGAGTTATGATTTACTTCTCATGGGAAAGGTGGTACAACAAAACTATCGCGGTTTCTTTTTGATGCGAGGTGAGAGGATGGAGATTTCCCTTTCTTCTTTTTATTCCTTTTAGGGGTTTATTCATTTACTTATTTTCTTACTATTCTATTTCTCCCTCTGATTTTTTCAAACTATCATAAAGATGCTCAGACAGTGTCTCTGACATGCCTCCGACGTCCAGCCCTAGCTCAAAGTGTTGGTGCCGCTGAGTATCCCTTTTCCTCACCCCCCCTTCTTTGTGCGGTCACTGCTCCGTCCCGAGACCCACGAGGACCCGGGGCCTTCCGTAGACAGGAAACTCCTCGATGCTCCTCGGTAATTGGACGTCTTCCTCGCGGACCTGCACCGTCACGTCGTGTCCTGTGGGAAGATGAAGCGGGCTGCCGGATCCCTGTGGCGTATTAGCTGGTGCTATCCCGACATTCCTAACGAGAGCAATGCACCCTTCCCACCCCGGGAGAAATAGACTCACCGTGACGACTTCCCACCGAAAGTTCCGGCGCATGTAGTCTACCAGCCCTACTCCAGACTGCGCCCCCTGCCTCTCCACCACCTCCAGTGCCTCCTGCAGGCTGATCTCGCCGTGCACGCGGCCCCGCGGGGGGTTCGTCAGCAGCAGCACACGCCCCACGACGGTGAACCCGAGCAGGATGTTGACGGCGGCCGGTAGTGGCAAGCCCTGCTTCTCGATGCCGATGCGGATAAAGTAGTGGGTCCCGGCTGGTGTGCTGCGGTGCGCCAGAGACGAGTGGCGCTGCCGCTTCTTTGCTATGGCCGCGTTGGCTGTCGTCGTGTTGGCCGTCATTGTGCCGTCTACCGCACTACTGCCGCCTTTCGGCCCGTACAGCCGCGTCACCGCTGCCGTCACGGCCCGGCCGAGCAGTCTTGCAGCGTATGTGTCGTTTCGAGAACCGCCCGTCGACCCCGCCGCCCGCGCTTCGAGCAGCTCCGGGTACGTGTATCCAAAGGAGGCAATGTCGAGCACCGAGGTGCTTGTGTGGAACAAAGCGGCGCCGCCACCGTCATATTTGGCTGCTGTCTTGTAGAAGGGCTTGAGCGGGCTGTCGGCGGTGATGCGCGTACCGGGCGCCGTGGCAAACTGACCGGTCTTGGTGACGTAGGTGTAGGCAGAGTCGTCGTCGATATCGGAGGCGTTGGCGGACGCAGGCGGAGGCGTAAGCCCGCTGTCGTAGTGGATTGCCTGCCACAGCGCGATGTGCCGGTCGATGGCCGCGTGATGCATCATGAACAGAGGGTCGAAGCCGCTGTAGCCCAGGTGCGCAAAGTGGCCCATGGGGTGCAAGCCGCCGACGGCTACGTGCACCGCGTTGTGCTGCTGCTCAAAGGACCCGCTGTCGCGCGCCGTCGAGCTCATGCGCGCAAAGTCGTGCACGCGCGCGTACACGTTGTAGACCTCCGATGCGAGGCTCTCTGCCGCGGCCGCCAGGTTACCGTCCGCCATGCCGGGGCTGCTGGCGAAGCCGTTGCCGGGGTCCGGGCAGCGCAGCGTCTCGGGGAACGTGGCCAGGTGGTAGTCATCGTCGGCGTCCGGCGGGAACAGCGTCGTGTTGAGCGGGAAGCGGCGAAACCGGTAACGCCGCAGTGGGTTGTCGACCGTCTGCGACCGGCGCCCATCAGGCGGCAGTCGCTGCACCGTCACGTTGGGCCGCACCACGGCGTCGGGCAGTGCGGCATTGTCCGTGGCCCAGTCCCAGTAGGGATGGCGCCAGGCATCGGCGGCCGCGCGGAAGGTCGCCGCCAGGTCACCAGTGTACCGAGCGGCTACGGCTTGTATGTGGCGGGAGAGGGCTTGCTGGGGGAAGGGAGGGTGCACTGCTTTAGCTATGAACGGTTGATGGGACGCTTCCAGCACTCCTTCGACAAACCTCGAAAACGGCCACCAGCGGCCGGTGCCACAGGGCAAAGAGCACTTCGTTGTGCGTGCAGTAGCCTGTCAGGGGGGCGCCCGGGACGGACGCGACGCCATTCCACGAGACATACGGCCGGCCGTGGATGCCCGAGAGGGCAAAGTACGACAGCTCGTCGTCCTCGGGCACGTTCTGGAACTCAAGCATTGCCTGGATGTAGAGGTCCCTGGGATATTAGGGGCTGGTCCTTGTCTTTTTTCTTGTCTCCCATCACTCCCCTTCTTCTTCCTCTCTACTCACCACTGCGGCCCGTTCTTCTCTAGGTCCTGGATCCGCAACCGCGGCGGATATGCCCCCGTGGCCGGGTGGATGCCTGTGTGGACGCCCGTGACCGGCACGATGGACGCCGCAACGCCGCGTACCCCGCGGCCTACCAGGGTCCCGAGGACCCCGAGAGAAACGATGTGCCAGCAGACGGAGCGGTGGACAGTCATCTCTGTCAGTAGAACACTCCGGGCTCAGGATGTTGAGGCGTGGACGGCTATGGAGGTCCCCGAGTCTTGGTGCTGCGTTCGTCATGACTTCAGTGCAGCAGTACTCCTCCTCTCCTTTTCAGATACCAGAGTAATATGTAAACACTGTACGAGAGAAGTGCGGGTTTCCCTCCATAACAGCACGTCTACCCGTGGGAATCACGGAGCGCTGTTTGATTTAACCGCTACTTTGGGGATATTAAACAGAGAAGTGCGACTGCCGACTGTTCCGTGTCGACAGGGACAGACTGGTGAACAGGGCATCGTCCTGGATTGCGCAGCGGGTGACACAATCTCTAAAAGGCCTATGAGCGTTGAAAAAGGTCTTGCGTTGTCTTTGTAAAAAGAAAATGAAACGATAAACACTGTCGACGATGGCCTTCATGTCATTCTATGCTACCTCCCCTCTTGAACGAAACCAGGCTCCTCTGATCAGCCCATCACTCATAAATTTGATCCTCGTAAAACCCAACTCCAGTGCCAAACGGCCCGTCCTTTGTTCTATACTGATTGCGCCAGAAAGCTTCTTCATAGATTCGCCCTGCTCAAGACGCACGCATTCTCAGCGCTTCACCGGTGTCAGCTTCGTCCACAGCGGCGGCTTGTTCCAGGTGTTGAAGGCCTTGACGTGCTTGAGGTCGCCGCTGACGTCCCAGATGTCGACGGCGGCGTCGGTGTCGGCGCGCTCCAGGTCAAAGTGCCACACCAGGTTGGCCAGGATCAGGCGCAGCTCCAGGTACGTCAGGTGGCGCCCGATGCAGCCGCGCGGGCCCAGCGAGAAGGGCTGGCTGGCGTCCTTTTTCTCGCCGCTGTAGGCCGGGTCGATCCAGCGCTCGGGGATGAAATCGTTGGGCCGCTGGAAGTTGTCGGGGCTGTGCGTGGCCGCCCACGAGTACACGGACACCGTGGTACCGCCGGGCAGCGGCTCGCCGGCGACGGTGTCGCCTCCCGCGGGCACGGTGCGGGTGAGGCCCGTGGGGATGGGCGGGAAGATGCGCAGCGCCTCGTCGATGCAGGCGTTCATGTACTCGAGCTCCTGCAGGTCGGTAAAGTTCATGGCGGAGGCGGAGGGGAAGCGCGTGCGGATCTCGGTGGCGAGGCGCTCGTAGGCGTGCGGCGTGCGCATCAGGTGCATGGTCAGGCCCGCCAGCAGCGAGGCTGTCGTCTCGGAGCCGGCGACGATGAAGAGGGCGCTGTTGAGGATGATCTCGTCGCGCCTCACGCCGCCCTTTTCGTTGGCACGCAGGATGTAGTAGAGGAAGTCGTGGTGCTCGCGGCGCAGGCCCTCTTCGATGCGCTTGAGGCACTTCTCGCGGCTGAGCTCGAGGTGCTCGTAGCGCTTGCGGCGCAGGTCGCTGGGGATGAGCTTGACCAGGAACGACTGCAGCGGGCTGCCGGTGCGGCACATGCGGCGCGTGGCCTGCTCGTAGGCGCCCGCCTTGATGGTTTGGGTGATGAGCGACACCCAGGCGTGGAAGACGCCGTCGCGCAGGCAGCCAAAGGGCTCGCCAAAGGCCATGTCGCCGATGATGTCGAACGTGGTGAAGTTGAACCAGTCGCACATGTTGACACGCTCGCCGGTCTGCGCAAAAGGCGTCAGCCTCTCGATGAACAGGTCGACGTAGCCACGGATGATGGACTCCTGCTCCAGAAGCGCCTTCTGGCTGAAGGCGTGCGCCAGCGTGCGGCGCTGCCGGCTGTGGTTGGCGTCGTCGGCCATGGTGAGCGTTGTGGAGCCGGGGATATCCTGCACGGAGCCGACGTGGATGGGGTCCTTGTGGAACTGCGGGTGGCCCTGCCGGTGGCCGTAGATGTCACGCCAGGCCTCGGGGTCGGTGAAGGAGAGCTCGTTGGGCATGAGGCGGAGGACGGGGCCTTTTCAGACATTCGGTCAACGGCGAACCAAAGAGAGAGAGCGAGGGACCACAGGATATGGAAGACAGGAGACTTACCATATTTCAGGTGCAGTTGGTGGACGTCAAACGGCCACCGGCCACGGAAGAGACCGTAGATGCTGTAGAGCTGCGGCTGTTAGAATGCGGTCATCGTTCTCATCCCCTCTCCCCTTTCCTTTTCTTTCGTCTCTACTCTTCCCGTCACATACAGGAGAGACCCTGGCAAGGAATGGGCCCGGGAAGCGGGCCAGCGGGTGGAAGTAGAGGTTGTAGATGACGCTCCATAACGTGTACAAGGCGACCTAGGAGAGAGAGATGCATGTTAGTACTGGCGTTGTCCTCTACCGGGAGACGACTGCTTCTCCGAGGGAAACATACAACGCCAACCAGACCAAGGGAGATGGTGCCCAGGTACTGGGGGATAATCTCGAATGGAATGGCACCCATGTTTGAGGCCTTATTTGTTGGTGAGGGGGACCTCGATAACGTAGAGGAAAAGAGGGAGGGGAAGAAGAAAGAGAGAGAAAAGGAGGGGGAGGATGACGGAGCTGCTTCTCCCTTGGCTGAATACCGGGCTGGAGTAGAAAAAGAACAGAGCAGAGGAGGAAGAGAAAAGGGGAAGAAGGCAGGAGACCAGAACTAAATACAATGCCGTGATCCGGGCACGGCCTAGATATTAACCAGGAATCACAACCGGCTTCTGCAGGCCGAATCCAGCGGAGCAGCCCGCTAGAGGACAAGGGACTGGTGGCCAGCCTGCATGCCCGTCTCTTTGGAGAAGGGGGGGGGGGGCTACTGCCTCATTCCCTCGAGAAAGAGAAAACGGAGCCCGGGTTGCCGAAACTCTGAAGCCCATCCCCATTCCTAGGTCTCACACACTGTCTTCCCCTCACCACGGCGCCGAGTCAAGAAAAAGTCCGTACAAGAAAGAAGAGCCACTCCGCAGGCGCTCCACTTGTTGTTCAGCACACCCCAGACTTGAGGAGACTAGCCGGCTCCGCCGAGCGGTTCAGAGACAAGGAGCAGAGTGCAGAAACGGCGTGCCCATCATCCAGAGGATTTACTTTCAGTGCGGTTGAAGCGCATTGGCGAGAGCACGCCCGGCCGGTGCTCGCTTGTGGAGCGGCCGCCTGGTGCTTAGGAAACCGTTATCCCCAATTGGCGCGGGGGGGGGGGGGGCATCGTTATCCCACTAAAATAGCAGCGCAGGCCATCCTGCAGAGGGCAGCGCGAGGATGGTTTTAAATCCCTGTGACCCTTCTTTTGGTTGGCCTGGGCCTGGCCGGGGTTTCTTTGACCGGGGACTAAACCCTCGGAGTATCTTTGTTGGCGTTGTGCTCGAACATGTATGGGGAAGAGTGTGGGAATCCTGATGGACACGCCTGCGACGTATCTTACTTTGTCGTCCTGGTGGCCCATTGTTTTTAGCTGAGAGAATAATACTCCGTTCTCCGTACAAGATCTGCCATCTGGGGGCCTCATCGAGGGAGATCCGCAGGCTTCTGTTCAGCCTCCTCTTCCTCCCGGCAAGTCGAGCGGCCTTGACGGTAGCGGTTTTGAGGAAGAAACGGCTGCACTCGTAGCCGTTTAGCCGGTCCGTATGCCTCAGAGAGCGAGGGATAGACGGTACGCTGAACGAGAGGCGCCTGTCTCCTCCAGCGTCGGCTCTTCTAGTTGTGGGGTATCTCGGAGTATCTTGTGCGGTGTTACTCCGAGCCCCTCCCTTTTTCTGTCTCTTTGTGGGGAAAAACGGGGAAAACGGAGCCGGGCCTGTTTACGGGGCACGTTTGCGTGTGGCGACTGGTATTAGCAGCGGGTGCGTTGCGCAACGAAAAGCTGCGTTAGTCTCTTGCGCCAAAGTATGGAGGGGACGGCGGAAGGGGGCAGAGGTGGTTTTGGGGGTGTTGTGACAGGTTTTTTTCCCCTTTCTAGAAAAGCGGGATGTGGCAATGGAGGGGCAGCTTGCAGACGAGATTGTGCAGGGAATCATTGGGAGAGAGGATGTGTCGAGGGTTCCGGGCAGCCGAGCACTGCGCGGGACGAGCGCAAAGACGATTGGTCGTGGCCATGTGTCGGTGAAGACATGCACGGACTGCGAGTGCCATGACGGAAGGCTATCTGTCCGGATTTTGTGAGAGATGACAAAAGAGCAGTGGTGGCTGAGCTTGCCAGACGCAGCGACTGTCTCGTGTGTGGTTTCTCGTCCTTCTCGCAGATTTTCCTTCTTGTCATGACTGTTTGCATGTCTCCTTCGGGTGAAGCAGGTGGATGAGGTGGAGAAGACGAATGACACGAGCTTGGTTGGTCTGTGAGCGGCTGTTCTCATTTTCGGTTTCATTTTCATTTTCATTTTCATTTGTTCTCATTTTCGGTTTCATTTTCATTTTCATTTTCATTTTCATTTTCATTTTCATTTTTCTCATCAAAGATATTGTGACTAGCAGCTCGACCGGATTTTCCCGTTGCGCGCGTCCTCTGTAAAACAAATGACAGATACAAACATAAACACAGGTCCTGGCGCTTTCAGGCATGCTCGCACGCCGTGTCCTGCCCTTGGCCATGACAACGTACACAGGCAAGCAATGCCGAGAAAAATGACGGCCCCGACCTAGCACAACAAATCGTTGCGGCTTGCTCCTTTCGCCCCTCCTGCTCCCTGCTCCTGCTGCTTCTCCGCTCGACAGTTCCTACGGATAGGCGTCCTCGGGGCGGCTTGGAGTGGGTAGCCAGTGAAGAGACGACCGATGCTTGCGGGCAGCCTGAGCTGCAACCTGGGCCACTGCCGGTCTCAACACTCCATAGCCGCAAGGAGAGAGCATGATGTTTTTTGCACCTTCGCCGCGGTCGATGTGCCAGCGCCGGACGGGGGCCATGAAGAGGGCCGATATGTCCAGTGATCCATGGATAAGAATAGCCGCTGACTGCTTTCAAAATCACAGCTGGTGGAAGGGTCAGTACGTGAGTTCTCCAATCATGCTTTCAGGTCATGTGCTCCGGTTCTCGCTTCCAAGTGTTCATCCTGCTCACCCAAAAAGAACTCCGCCAGAGGCGGCAAAGATCCCGGTGCAGATCGTCGGCGCGCTCTTTCCGGCGTTTCAGGTCGGGCTCCCGATGTGCGGCAGCATCACAAAGTGTGCGGTCGACGAGCGTCTGGTGCTGGGCGTTGCTGAGGCTGATCTTGGAAAAGACTCTCGCCAGTCTGGAGGCCGCGGCCTTGGGCGACATGAGCGCTTTGAAGGGCTTGAAGAGCGAGGGCATCTTTTGATGGGGTGTGCCGCCTGGAAGAAGTCGTTTGAGGGGTTTGAAGGCTTTTTGTTCTGGGGGCGGGGGGGGGTTGGTTAAAGAAAGAAATGAAGTTGCTAGACGATTGGGACAAAATAATCCATGGTCACCCACAAGCTGTCTTCAAGTATACATAACGTTCAAAACGCAACAGGTCTCGTTCCTGTTAGACTGGGCGGACGTGATGACAAAAGACACAGATTGGTCACGGTGCCTGTTGTGTTGCTCTCCTTTCGGCGTTGGTGGTGAGACAAGGCCTGGGATGGGACGAGGAACTGGTCCGGCTGTGAATCTGATGAGTCCCAGCGGCCCAGGGACGAACGCACACTGAGAGTGTGGCACTGGTTCTGAAGTGGGCATAGATATGCCTTCTCCCAGCTCGGCGTAGTATCTGTTTTGCTATTAGATTCATCGAGATACAGTTTGGAAATGAGCTGGGGGTCGCCCGGCGAGGATTCGAGGTACGGTGCAAGCAGGCCTGCCCTGACTAGGCGAACTTAGTAATAACACTGTCATCCTCCAATTTGTAAGGAGAATTATAGCCCCCAAGGAGAACATGAGTCAATAAGCAGATGATCTGACGGTCTCGTCCCTGTCAGCAAGCTCGTTGGTTTCCCGTGCGGCCCGCAGCCTCGTCGATTGTGTCTGCCCTTGTCTACGGGGGCCCAAAATGTGGGAATGGGGGAAGCATACTACGTGTCTTGAACCATTCTTTGTCTCTTGTGCTTGATCGGCCGATACTTGATTACGTGTTCTACCACGTCGACGACATCGCGATGTCGGTTCGAATGGCCGATGATGACGTCCCCACGCCGGTGAATCTCTAGGGTCGTCCAAGACTGGTCAATCGAGAGCAAAGATCATGACGTTGCAAAAATAAAGAAAAATAACTTGAGACTAAATGCCGTTATTCACTATCAAATCTATTTGAAAAAGCAACGAAAAAGGCTGTTTTCCTCCCGAACGTGCCACCAGAAATGGCCGACAAGGCGTCAAGGAGCAAATCGCCAGCCCGCCGAGATGTATCATCGGTCGGTGTGCAAGAAGAGTGAGCAAAATGGTGTGCTCTTCTCCCCCGTGCTGATTTGTCGCGGGAAAGGGCATGCATCGGCCCTGCTGCACGGCCCAAGGGGTATCGAATGAAGTCGTGAAATAAAGAGAAGCAACCCGAACGCCGTAGCTCGTAAGATGCGTAAGTCGTATTTTTTCGTATTTTTTCGTATTTTCTCTGACGATTTGCTGTCGTCCTGCTCGTCGTTCGACCTAGTCCCATCCCTCCCCCACGGCAAAGGCCATCTTCTCTTCACGGCGCGTTTTGGTCGCGCGCTCGTTGACGCCGTCGAGCTGGGCCTTGACCTGCAGGCACGCCGCGCACTTCTGCGCCTTGTTGCTCTTGCCCTTGCGCCCGCGGTCGAGGGCGCCGCAGTACTTGTGCGGCACGAGGTCGGTCCAGTTGGGCGGCGTCTGGGGGTTGGTGCCGGCGCTCTGACGGGCCTTGAAGCTGCGGGCCATTGTGCGTGCGTGGTGGAGAGGGTCGTGAGATGCGTTGACAGAGCCGAAGAGGCTGTGCGACGGTTGACGACTCCGACGGTTTGCAGTGTCTTGTTGTTGCGGCTGCCGACTGTCGATTGTCGATTGTCGATTGTCGAGGACGAGGACGAGAGAGAAGAAGGGCGGAGGGGGGGGAGGCGGGGCGACGCTTTTGTATGTTCCTTCGCAAAGGAAAATGGGCAAGACGATTGCAAAGGAAGGCGAGCGAAGGACAAGGAACGAAGAGGCCCAAGAAAAGAAAGCAATGACAGAAAAGCCCGTCCTCACGTTTATGACAAATCGCGAAAAAGAGAGCTGGAGAGCAAAGAACATCAAAAAGCCCCAGGCGCCGCTAAAGCACCCACAAACTCCGGGGTCCTCGCTTAGCGGCGGAACCGGGCGGGGCTTCCAAGCCCTATCACCCTTTGCTTTTTGGTGGGTGGCGCCGTTCATCAGGCCCCCTTCTGTCAACATGGGAGAGATTCGCTGTGGGAGAAGACGCATGTTTACAATAAGAAGGAAGAAGAAAAAAATAAGTGAACAGAGAAGAAAAAGAGCAGGGTTCCAGGCCTAGCCCGGCCTTGTGACACCCCTGTACTCGGTCTTAGAATGCCCCAGATTCTCAGATCCGGCAGTGGAGCATAGCGCCCCAGTTCCCTAATCTGGCACTTTCACGCGGTGGCGCGAAATGCCCGCGACATGCATTCCTCACGCCGCACAATGCGTGTCACGACAGGAAAGCAGTTGCTGTTCAGTATTCCGTACGCATGAATACAGCTTTTCCCGACATTCATCTGTTATCGGTCCTCCTTGCAGACGAAGAAAAAGAGGTCGAGTGGCCCTCGTGGACGGAGGATCTGCACCGGTCCTGGAGGCTTCCTACACCTGCTTCCATGACGAGGGAAAGCGAAACGAGGACGGCAGTGATTCCTCCAGCAGACGTTCATATATCCCAGTTGTCAACCCGCATGTTCGCTGCATGCCGTGCCCCGTCCCCCCATCGTCCAACGCCTCTCGCTCTCCCCTTACAACTCCTCTCTGCTGCCCTTGCCCTCCTTGCCGTCGCCCGCCGCCCTCTGCAGCGTCTGCGCCTTGATCGTAAAGGTCATGTCCCGCGCGTCCTTGCTGCGATCTACGGCCGTGTGCAGCGTCGTCCACGCAATGACGCCGCCGTCTTTTGGCTTGGGCGCGTACCGTGTGAGATCGAGGAGCTGGTCTGGACGGGTTGGCATCAGCGGATTCCTTTCCCTTTCCCGTCTCGTCCTCTCTCTTCCTTTTACCTACCCTTGCATGCGCTCCCTTCGGCCACCCACAGCGGCAGGATGCCGTACAGCGCGCCCGGCGCGAAGATGACTACGCGCTTCGCGTCGAGCGGCCGGAGCATGGCCGCCTTCTCGGGCGTCTTGGCCGGCGCCACCGTCTTGGCCACCTTTTGGTCCGGCTGCGTCGCGCGCTCAAAGACAGCAAATAGGCCCGTGCCGGCAGGGGGGGTGTTTGTGTTTGTGTTTGTGACGCCGCCGGCCCCCCGCTCCCGCGCCTCAATCCACTCGCGCACGGCCAGCGGCATGTCGCTGTAGGCCATGCGCAGCAGCGGCCGCTCGTACATGTGCGGGTCCAGGCCGTCCCAGCCGCCCGGGTAGGGCTTGCCCAGAAAGACCTTCTTGAGGGCGTCGCCGTACGGGTAGAGGCCCTTGGGCTCATGCTCGAACAGGTCGTGCAGCAGGAACTCGCTAGCCCGGAACGTGCGCTCGGCCGTGCAGGCGGCGTCGAGCTTCTTGACCAGGCGACGACTTCCAAAGGGGTCGGCCCAGGTGAAGTTCTCCGTCTTGGTGGTCTCAGCCCGGGGGGGCTCGTTGTAGAGACCAAAGGCCGCAGTCGAGGCGGCGAAGAGCAAGACGGGGGAGATTTTCATTTTGGGGAGGAGGGGGGGGGGGGGGGGGGTCTCAAGAATGGCGACAAAAGGAATACTAAAAAAAAAACGATGAAGACTCTGTCCGCTAGATCGTAGCAGAACAATGATCACGACAGGGTTCGTTGGTACAGTGGCCGCTGCAACGAACATGCTCGTCTTTATCCCCCCTCCCCTCTTTTTACAAAGACGGCCTCGACAACCTCTTGAAGCTGCTGTGCTGTCCTCATCTCTTTTTTGCCGCTATTATCCTTTTGCCCTCGGAGCGACTTCCCGTGCGGTTTCTTGTTCTGCCCGGCTGTGGGTTTCGCTCGCTGTCTGTGGGGATACCATCTACTATATTGAAGGGCGGGTGACGGAAAAGAAAGAGGTAGAGCTGCGGATTCTGCAGATTCTGTAGAGCCTGCAAATCCGCATACGTGTACGACGTATATTAAACGGCTGCCCGATCCTGCTTCATGCGGCGAGTCTGTGCCGTGTCTGCTCTGCCCCCCTTACACGCAGCAGAGATGTCGTATGTCTGTGCGTGGTGTAGGACGGGAGGAGGCAAAGCACCGAGAACGCCTATTGGACAGTTTTTCCCTTTCGATGCCAAGACATAACGGAAGCCAGCAAAGGCGTAGCCTCGTGTGAGCACCACGCTGGTGGGAGGCCCCGACGGGCTCGCTAGGCCCGCGGCCGGAGTGCCTGCATTGGCCGCCCGGAGGCTTGCCAAACAGCGTGAATCATAGGCGGAGTCGTCGTGGCCCCGGGGGCCCTTGGAACACGCGAGGTTGTGCCACACGCAATTACGGCGGTGGAGTTCGGAGTTCGGAACGGGGGCAGCTTTACCTTTTAGGAACGCTGCAGCCGCCAGAGCCAGAACATCCAGATAACCAGATGCCATGCACGCATGGGGGTCACAGCTCTGTCAACAATACGTCGTAGACCCCTGCCATATCACCATCGTTATCAATATTGTTACTGTGACTATTGCGAAGAAGGTGTGGGCCGTTGACTCGCAAGACAATCAGGGGCTACACGTGACAATGTGTATGATTCAGACTGGCCGCGCTGGGGCAGCACCAATGCAACAACCCCGGCTTCACGGACTGGGGTAGCTCAGTTCACCACACAGGCCCTGCAAAGGCATCATGTTAGCGTCGTCTCTGCCCTGGGCGCGCGCAAAATCACATCCGAACAGGACCAAGCTGCTCAAGCTAGCGGGCAGCTAAGAGCCCCCAAGCCCCAAGGCCAAGGAGGACCCTGTTCCTTCCCCACCCTAGCCACGGTAAAGGGCCAGTGTTGCTCGGAACGGCTGGGATGGGACGGCCGCCGACAGTCTGGCGTCACGACGTGGGTGGCATACGTCGTAGTGCCCACCTGCGAGAACTCCGAAGAATACGAGTAGCTCCTTGCGACGTCAGGAGCTGCCAAGGGGAGGGGGGGAGAGATAACACTCTACAAGTACGGAGTATCTCGGACGTCGTAAGATACGACCGGAGAACGGAGACGAGCATTGTGCAAAAGGGGAGGGTTACAGAAAAGGAGGGGGGGTTAAGATGAAGAAGAAGAAGAAGAAGAAAAATCAGGAAGGTGAATAGGATGTGCATACTCCGGAAGGGGTGGTTACTGAAAGAGAAAGAGAAAAAAGAGGGGTGGGAGGGGGGGGGGAGAAAGGAGGGGGGACATCCGTCGTAGCCGCCAGATCGGCTCGCCTTCTGCCCTCCTTCGTTTTCTTTAGTCGATTCCGTTGTTTGGTTTGAGTCCTCTTTTGCAAAAAAAAAGGTAGCTCCCGTCCTGTAATTCCAGGCGCAAAAAAAAAAAAAAATCCAGTCCCAGCTTTTGACCCTGCCTGCCAGAAGCTGCTTCTGTTTTGCTCCTTTGCCCTCAGCTCTTTTCTACAGTCTTCCAGCCCTTCCCCGTTCTTCTCCCCATCTCCCACCACCCACAATGGCCTCCCTCGTCAAGGGCACCGCCTTCATCACGGGCGCCGCGTCCGGCATCGGCCAGTACACGGCGCTGGCGTTTGCAAAGTACGGCATCACGAACCTGGCGCTGGCGGACATCAACCTGCCAGCGCTGGAGAAGACGAGCGGGGCGCTCAAGGCAAAGTACCCGCACGTCCAGGTGCTGACGCTGAAGATCGATGTGCAGCACGGCGACCAGGTCAAGGCGGCCGTGGCCGAGGTCGTGGCCAAGTTTGGGCGTCTCGACATTGCTGTCAACAACGCGGGCGTCGGCGGCTCCGGCAAGCCCACCCACGAGATCGACGAGGAGGAGTGGCGCCGCGTCATCAACATCGACCTGGACGGCGTGTGGCGGTGCCAGCGGGAGGAGCTCTCCTACATGGTGAAGCAAGAGTGAGTGCGGCGAAGGCGGGGCGGTCGGAGCAGGAGCAGGAGCAGTCCCGTGGACGTGGAGCTCAACAACTGCTAAACAACTCGGCAGGGACCTCGGCCCGCGTGACGGCCGCGGCCGCATCATCAACACGGCGTCCATGTACGGCATCGTGGCGCCGGGCATCAGCATTGCGCAGACGGCGTACGCGACGGCCAAGCACGGCGTCGTGGGGCTGACGCGCGGCGACGGCAACACGTACGGCCCGCTCAACATCCGCATCAACGCCATCTGCCCGGGCTACGTGGAGACGCCGCTGCTGGACGACCGGATGTCCACGGACCCCGAGTCGCCGCTGTCCAAGGACATTGCGCGCACGCCCCTGAAGCGCATGTGCACGATGGAGGAGATTGCCGACAGCATCACCTTCCTGGCGTCGCCCATGAGCAGCTTTATGCAGGGCGCGGCGCTGATTGCCGACGGGGGGTTCTCGACCCAGTAAGGGGGGGGGGGGAGGGGAAGAGGGAGAGGGAGAGGGAGAAAGAGAGGAGGAATGGGCTCTCTATATTTCCATTTCGGCAGAGACGTGTAGGACGGCAAAAGTTGGCAGGCAGACCAAGATTTCCAGAGGCCATCACCAAGTAGATGAAACATAAATACTCGCCCTTCTGTCACATACTTCAATTCGGAGCTCTTTTTGGAATCATTTTCATTTGTTTTCTTTTCTAATTTGCAGTCTCCCCGCACACTTAGTCGAACACAATCGCCGTCCGCGTTGCCAGACGGCCGGCCTGCATCTCGGCCACCATGTCGGCCAGGTCGTTCAGGCTGTGGCGCACTTCCACGACGGGCCGGATGTTGTGCTTGGCCGAGAAGGCAATGGCCTTGGGGATGCGCTGCGGAATGCCCGTGCTGTCGGCCTTGATCTTGTACTTGCCCAGCAGCAGGTCCATGACGGTGACCGGGATCGGCTTGGGCGCGACGCCGATGAGCATGAGCGTGCCGCCGACGCGCAGCACGTCGGGGGCGGCCAAGAACGCCGGCTGCGCGTTCGTGTACACGGCGGCGTGGTGCACGCCGCCGCCCGTGAGCTTCTTGATCTCGGCGACGTAGTTGGGGTTCGTGCGCGAGTTGAAGACGTACTCGGCGCCCTGCTTGCGCGTCTCCTCCAGGTTGGCGTCGGCCACGTCGATGCCGATGACGTGCATGCCCATGGCCTTGGCGTACTGCGTCGCCAGCTGGCCGAGCCCGCCGCAGCCGATGACGGCGAACCAGTCGCCCGGCTTGCCCTCGCAGCTGTCGACCGAGTTGAAGGAGGTGACGCCGGCGCAGAAGATGGCCGACGCGGTGCGCAGGTCCCAGACGGCCTCGTCGAGCACGATGCCGTTGTGGTAGTCGACGATGGCGTACTCGGCAAAGAAGCCGTCGGCGCTGATGCCCTGCGTTTTCGGCGTGCCCAGCTCGCACTGGCTGTTGTGCACCATGCAGCCCTCGCACTCGAAGCAGACGTCGAGGAAGTATCCAAAGCCCACGCCGTCGCCCAGCTTGAAGCCCTTGCCCTCGGCGGACGGGTGGAAGGCCACAATGTGGCCGACGCCCTCGTGGCCAATGGTCACGGGTACGTCAACCACCGGGTTGTCCATGTACATCAAGTCGCTGTGGCATAGCGACGCCGAGCGGATCTTGACGAGGAACTGGTTGGGGCCCGGCACAGGCACGGGCACCTCGTTGACCACAACCTTCTTTTGTTTCTGAAGGGGGGGGGGGGTTAGCTATACTTGTGTGGAAAAAGGAAGAGAGAGGGGGGTGGGGGAGGCCTTACATTATCCCATTGGGCCGCCTTCATGGTCTTGGGTAGGGACGCCATCGTGTGAAAGGAGACCTTGATGTCTTGACAGAAATGGGGAGACAAAAGGGTAAAGTCAAGAAGGCTCGGTCTGGAACAGTAGATGATGAGAACCTCTCTGACCCCGCGATGTTATGTACTATTGGGGGAAGGAGCTATATAAAGAAGACGAGAAAGCCCGCGGAGGAAGAGAAAGACTCGGCACGGAGAGCACGGGGGGGGGAGACTGTCTTCTCGAGTCAACGACACAAGCCGGCACGCTGCTCCTTTGACTATGGCAGTCATGCCTTTTCTGCCACTTGCTCTCACACTTGCTCGTACCCCTCCCCGCATTCTTTCTCTGCGAGAACGGCTCCGGGTATCCGTCTAAACAAGATCCGGCCTGTGAGCGTGCAGTCGTGTCCTAGCAACGCGTGTCCGATGACCTGTTTGCCTGTCCGTGGGCTGCGGCGGTTCCTGTTCAAACCCCCCCCCCCTTCCCCCCCGCGCCCGCCCCCCGCATTCTGAAGCTCGTTCCTCGGATGCGCTATTCCTTTTTTTGTCTTGGCACACTGTTTTCTTCGTGGACACAGGAGCAGACGGCTGCGATCACCTCGGCCACCGTAGCCGCGACTTATTCTGCAAGGAGGGGTGATCGTCTTTTTATTCTTTTTTCTATTCTTTCGTCTCTGATGCTGCCCGAGACAACCCTTTGTGTCTCGATTACGGCCAGTGTCGACTGCTTTTTGTTTGTTCTTTTCATTCTGGAACGCTTGCTGGCCCTTGGACAGTGGTAGCACATACTTTCAACGAGACCTGTGAAGCTCTAGACCTAGCAGAGCCTGAACCAGGGTTCTCCCCCGTACCTCGCGACCTACGAGTCAGCAGCGAGTCGTCTCTCCGTGTTAGTCTCTCGTGCTGCAGAACAGGAGCCGGCTAACACGCCCTAGCTGCTTGTCGTTGAAACAAAAGACGCCCCGTCTTACAGCTTGTATCTTCCTACGTCGTACTGCATATTGACAAATATCGTCTCCGCCGGCTACGTCCTTGACGGGCCTACAACGTACGCACGATCTGAAAACCCCCTCCAAACAGAAAAAAGCTCACGATAATACGTAGTGGTTGTGTTGTGAAGCGTGCGCAGTTGTGTGAATACGAGTGGTTGTAAGCAGGACGGCCGTGATGTTGACCGGGGAGCATCCCAGAGTTTAGGTCCCCCCGGTGCCCCGAACTGCCCTGGACTGGCAAAGATATGAAGAGGCACGACCAACTCACCAAGGCCAAGACAGGGCAGCGATAACGCCCTTCACACCCCTTTTGTCTGCGTTTTGAACGGAAATCAATTTCCAATCACCTCCGTCCCGCCAAAGGCGCCCAGCCACCATGCGCGAAAGAGCGGGGCGGCAGGCTACAGGGCCCCCACTCCACAATGATTCAGTCGTGCGTCTGTCATTTTCCGCGTCTCCACAGCGCTGACCCCGCACGACGAGGGGGTACCTGGGGAGGGGCGGAAGAGCATTCTCCTCACGTTACTCCAACTTTTTAGTGCAGAAGCCCCTCCCTCCGTCCAGCGTCCCACTTTAATAGAGTCCGTTTTGCGGCGCCGTTCCGTTTTTCAAGCTGTCACCCGCCTCTCCGTTTCTGTTCCCCCTCTCCTTGCCCCGGCTTGTGGCTCCGCGAGACGAAACGGCTTTGTCAGCATCCCGCCGCCGCCGCCGCCGCCGCCGCCGGAGAGTCATTGTCTTCCCCCGCTGACGGCGCAAGCTACCGTGCGTTTTGACGAAAGCGGTCTAAGAGGCCACAGCGGTCTGCAACAAAGACTCGTCTCCCTGCAGCTTTCTGCATGTCTGTCCCTGCAAGCCGGCCTCGTCGAGTGCGGCTAGGCGTTAAGGCTTTGTCTAGCCAGAGCACCAAGATGGCCTTTTCTGGGGACTGTCGGTGTTAAGCAGGTCCTGCCAGTTAGCAGCGCTGTTGCGGACTGAGACACTCATACACTACACCCCGGGCGGCGTCCACACAAACGCCGTCTGGCCTGCGCCTCCGCCACGGGCTCTGCTCGAGCTCCCCACAGCTGTATCGCTGCCGCCCCGTAAATCGTTCTCCTAGTGGCAGAAGGTGTTGGGCTCTTTTCGATAAAAGACGAGACACCCTTCTCGAGCAGACATGCACACAAAGCCTGCAACGTGCATCTCATCGCATTCTTGTCCGACGAAAAACGACGCCAGCCTACCCACACCCTCTTGTTTATCCTGCTGATCAGCTTCATCAACTGCAATGTCTCTCGGTCCCAGCATGAAGGAGCCCAAGGCGGGCATCTCCTTCTTGACCCCCTACAACAAGGACAACCTGCCCAAGCAGCTGTTCATCAACAACGAGGTAAGCTGAGGCGTGGCCGTTCTGGCCGTTGGCAGGCCTGCGTCGTCATGCCAACATTCACTCACAGCCACGGGCTATGCTGACCCGTTCCTCTTCCCCTTTCCCCCCTCTCCCCCGCACTAGTACGTCGACTCCAAAAACCCAAAGAAGCTCGAGCTCTACAACCCGAAGAACGGCGAGTTCGTGGCCAATGACGTGAGCCTCGCTGGCGAGGAGGATGTCGAGGCCGCCGTCGCCGCTGCCGAGGCGGCGTTTCCCGCGTGGCGCAAGGTGGCGCCGCGCGAGCGCCGCGACATGATGCTGCGGCTGGCGGACCTGCTCGAGGCCAACGGCCTGGCGCTGGCCGAGCTGACGCGGATCACGCTGGGCGCGCCCTTTGGCTCGTTCGGCTCCTTCGAGATCAACCTGTGCGCCGAGGGCTTCCGCTACTTTGCCGGCTGGATCGACAAGTTTTCCGGCGAGACGTTCCCCCAGGACGACGGCTTCCTCAAGATTGTGCGCAACGAGCCGCTGGGCGTGACCGCCGGCATCATCCCGTGGAACGGCCCCATTGCCAACGTCGGCATGAAGGCGGGCCCCGCGCTGGCCACGGGCAACTGCTTCATCCTCAAGCCGTCGGAGAAGACGCCCTTTGCGGCGCTGGCCGTCGGCGCCCTCATCCGGGAGGCTGGCTTCCCGCCCGGTGTCTTCCAGATCCTCACCGGCGACGGCTCCACCGGCGCGCTGCTCGCCGCCCACATGAAGGTGCGCAAGATCAGCTTCACCGGCTCCACCGGCGTCGGCCGCAAGATCCAGGAGATGGCCGCGCGCTCCAACCTCAAGCGCGTCACGCTCGAGCTCGGCGGCAAGAGCCCCGCGGTCGTGTTCGACGACGCCAACCTCGACAACGCCGTCGCCTGGTGCGCCAACGGCATCACCGCCAACACGGGCCAGGTCTGCTTCGCGGCGTCGCGCGTGTACGTGCAGGCGGGCATCTACGACCGCTTCGTCGCGGCCTACAAGAAGGCGATTGAGGAGAAGATCCGGGGCGTCGGCGACCCGGACGATGCCGCGACCATTCTCGGGCCCCTCGTCGACAAGACGCAGTTCAACAGCGTCTCCGGCTTTATCGAGCGCGGCAAGAAGCAGGGCACGCTGCTGGTCGGCGGCGGCACCGTCGGCGGCAAGGGCTACTATGTGCAGCCGACCGTGTTCGAGGGCGTCGACGACAACGCCGAGATCCTGCGCAACGAGATCTTCGGCCCCGTCGCCGTGCTCAACAAGTTCTCGACCGAGGAGGAGATCATCGCCAAGGCCAACGACACCAACTACGGCCTCATGGCCGGCGTCTTCACCCAGGACATCAACCGCGCCATGCGCGTGGCTGCCGAGGTCGACAGCGGCATGGTCGGCGTCAACTGCGTGTCCATGTGCTTCCTCAACGCCCCCTTCGGCGGCAACAAGGAGAGCGGCGTCGGCCGCGAGAACGCCATCAACGCGCTGCGCATGTTTACCGACACCAAGACGGTGTTTGTCAATCTGACGTACTAGAGCCGGGGCTTGGTGTTTTCTTGGGTATTTTCTCTCTTTTTTTGGGTCCCTTCTTGCTTCTGTCCTCTCTGTCCTCTTTGTCCTCTTCCCCCCGTCCCCCTCTTCTCTTCCTCCTCCACCACCTCCCCTGGCGCTCGACAATAGTTTTCCTCTGTACTCGTACATGACCTAAAACGAGCAGCTACTGGCAGCAAGCCTGAATCAAATTGTACATAAATGACCTAAATCAAGCCCAAGAGCATGGACAAAGGAAACATTTCGACTTTGACATGGCCTGGCTGGCGTGAAAGCTCTACGAGTACGTCTTACACACTGCGCCGCGCCTTGCCCCTTTCAGACCAGAGTAATGATTCAGCTCCGCATCAGTCTGCCGAAGAGGTTCAGCGGGCTGCAAATGCAAAGTCACTGAACAACGTTGAAGCTCCTTGGTCTCCGTAAAGCCCATAACTCCATACCACACGAGTATTTACTTTACTACGAGTACGCATCAGAATCAGGAGAAGAATGCGGACGGGCCCCGAGACCCCGACGCCCCTGTCCTAGCGAACCCTCTTGTAGACCGACTCGTGTCTTTTCTTTTGATTTATCATGCACCAACCTGCCAACTCCCTTTCCGCCTCGACATGCCGTGGCACCGTCCCCGTGTTCGCCTCCTTTCCGCCTCGTGCCTTTAAAGGATTTCTGCCGCGTATGCGACGTTACTCGTACTCGTACCTTGCTTGTGCAAAGAAAGAGAGAAACCCAGTCAAGAAAAAAAAGTCCGCCAAATTGCCTCAACCTCCCCTCCTTCGGTGCGCGGCTGAGCTTTCCCGAACCACGACATTCCTCCCCACACTTTTGAACCTCCGCTGGGCTGAGCCCCCCTCCTCCCCCCTCCTCCCATTTTTTTTCTTTTCTTCCGCCCCAGACCTTTCACAGATTCCAAGAGTTGGCGTTTCCAATGGCGCCGCGCCAAACATGAGCTCATGAGTCGTTAGTTCCGAATAAAGACTACTAACATTCGCGTTCTGACCTTTGTCTGTGCCTTGTGTCCACAAATTCCCCCATGTTTCTTGACGGAGGACGGGGCTTCTGCATCGTACAAGTGCGTGAACTCGTCCATCCTGGAAATAAAAAAATCTGTGACGTTTCGTATTGGCTGGCCAGCCACGCCAGCACGGTCGCTGCCAGTCCCTAGCAGAAGAAGAGACATCCCAACCCTGGCCACTGGGACGACTTGTTAAAAGCCTCTTAGTGTTCCTCTGCCGACCGTTTATTCGGCTGGAGTCGTGGGGCTTTCCCCAGGGAAGTGGGTGAGGGGGGAGGGGGGGTCCAGCCAACGAGAGACGGACTGTCCATGAGTTCATTGTCTATGCCGCGTCCGAGACCTCTCGATCCCCCGGCCCCTCGACCATTCACATTTGTGCGCAAGTGTTCTCGAGAGCAATCTCCACCACAGAGCAACTTTCAACCGTCCAGCCTGTCCAATGCAACAACATACGATGTAAGATATTTCGTACGATGCAGGTCGTTGGAAAAGGATACACAAGCCCGAATGCAAGCGTACGCCGTGTAAAGCGGCCGCCCCCCCCCCCCCCCCCCCCCCGACCCTCTCTGCCCCGGGGGACGGATGCCCCCAAGGCCCGTTCATCCGTCAAAACGTGGTGCCACTGCTCTCCGAGATCAGTCGATACGTATCTTACGCGTACCTGAAAGATGCGTCGGTAGTGGATGATGAAAGGAGCTGGAGAAAGAAAAGGGTTGGTCCAGAGATGCAGTTGCTTCGAGACACATCTCCACATGCTCCATCTGCATCTGTGCCCTCTCCCATTCTCCCAACAATCTTGACTCGCCTCCATTTGTCAGCCAGCTTTCTTTCTTTCTGTTCCTCCTTGTCTCTTTCCCACTCCGTGCTCCGTATTGTCTCCGTCTTCTTGCACCCCGGCCCAAGTCTCCGGAGTCAGTAGTTGTCTTCTCCGAGTCAATGTCGCCCCCCCCCCCCCCCGCCTCCTAATCGTACGCCCCGTCTTTTTTTGGTTTTTCTTATTTCCACGAGATCACAAAAGCACCTCCTGCCAGGTCCGTGAATCATGCTCCTTCTTTTTGTCTTTGTCTGTTCCCCGTGGATCCGCGAGGCATTGGTAGAAAAGAATCGAGGACATACTACGGGCCACGAGGGTAGGTGGCAATTTCGTCGATCCCAGCTGGGGACAGAGACACAACTACCCCAAACAAGCGTTGTTTGAATATGCGGCTAGTGCATGACCCATGGGCTTCACCGTTCTCTCTCCGTTCTCTCCGTTCCGTCCTGTGCACCCCTCCCACTCCCCCGACGACAACCAGAACACGGGGGTTGGGGTCAGATAACCCGAACTTTCCCCAATGAGGACTGGTCACTAGCCGCTGTCCCTTGGCCTTCGTCCCGTCCTCGACCTGGCCGCGGAGCATACAAAGTAGAAGCTTCGCCCACCCAGAAGAGAGGGAATGTAAAAGCGGCGGTCTATATTTGCTGTTTCTTTTCTTTCTTCTTCATATTTCGAGGCATTCTTCTCCTCATCTTCTCCCCCAATCCCCCAATCCTCCCGTATACCCTCTCCCACTTGATCTCTCTTTCCTGGCATCTCCCCCCCTTGTCTCTTTCACAATGTCTAGTCCTCTGATCCCTGTCGGCTCCTCGCCGCAGCACCGGGATGCCGCCCGCCGTCTGGAGGCTCCCATCCACACGGAGCGCCAGATGCGCATCATCTGCGTTGGTGCTGGCGCCTCGGGCCTGTTGTTTGCCTACAAGCTGCGGAAGCACTTCAACAACTTCACCCTGGCCGTGTACGAGAAGAACCCGGCCGTTTCCGGCACGTGGTTCGAGAACAGATACCCTGGGTACGTTGAGCCTCGTCTCCTTTTCTCGTTCTGTCCCCCTCCCCCTTCTCAGTGGCCCTGCTCCTAACACCACACAGCTGCGCTTGCGACGTTCCATCGCACAACTACACTTGGAGCTTCGAGCCCAAGCTGGACTGGCCTGCCGTCTACCCGCCAGCCAAGGACATCTTCGACTACTTTGAGAACTTTGCCACCAAGTACGAGCTGCGCCAGTACGTGCGCCTGCAGCACGAGGTCATCGGCGCCTATTGGGACAACCAGCGCGGCGGCTACGACGTCAAGGTCAAGGACACGGCCAATGGCACCGTCATCAGCGACCACTGCGACATCCTCATCAACGCCTCGGGCATTCTCAACAACTGGCGCTGGCCCGCCATCCCCGGCCTCGACAAGTACAAGGGCACCCTGCTGCACACCGCCAGCTGGGACCCCAACACTGTCCTTGACGGCAAGCACGTCGGCCTGATTGGCAACGGGTGCGCTTCTCCCCCCCCCCCCCCCCCCTCTCGTATACCTGTTTGCCAATGCATACTAACATCTCTCTCCCTCTCCCAACAGCTCTTCTGGCATTCAGGTTCTGCCCGCCATCCGCGAAAAGTGCAAGAAGGTCACCACCTTCATCCGTGAGCCCACCTGGGTCTCGCCCGTGCAGGGCCTGGAGCAGCACGTCTACTCGCCCGAGGAGCGCGCCGAATTTGTCAACAAGCCGGGTGCGCTGCTGAAGTACCGCAAGGATATCGAGACGGGCCTGAACAGCCAGTACGGCATCTTCCTCAAGAAGTCCAAGGCCAACGAGGACACGCGCGCGTACATGATCGCCCAGATGAAGGCGAAGCTCAACAACGACTTCCTGGCTGACAAGCTCATCCCCGACTGGTCCTTGGGCTGCCGCCGCCTGACGCCGGGCGTCAACTACCTCGAGTCGCTGACCAAGCCCAACGTCGAGGTCGTCTACGGCGAGATCAACGCCGTCACCGAGAAGGGCTGCCTGTGCGACAACGGCAAGGAGTACCCCCTGGACGTGCTCATCTGCGCGACGGGCTTCGACACGTCCTTCCGCCCGCGCTTCCCCGTCGTCACGCCGTCGGGCCAGAACCTGCAGGACAAGTGGGCCGTCGACCCGGTCTCGTACCTGGGCGTCGCCGCCGCCGGTGTGCCCAACTACATGGTCTTCCTGGGCCCCAACTGCCCCATCGGCAACGGCCCCGTGCTGTGCGCCATCGAGGCCCAGGCCGACTGGATGTGCCAGCTGATTGACCGCTACCAGACGACCAACATTGCCACCTTTGCGCCCAGCGAGCAGGCCGTGCGCGACTTTGTCGAGTTCAAGGACTTCTACATGAAGCGCACCGTCTGGTCCGACTCCTGCCGCTCGTGGTACAAGGCGCGCCCCGACGGCCCCATCACGGCGCTGTGGCCGGGCTCCGCCCTGCACTACATTGAGGCCGTCAAGGAGCTGCGCTTCGACGACTTCGACATCACCTACACCGGCAACCGCTTTGCCTGGCTCGGCAACGGCTACTCGCAGACCGAGGTCGACGAGACCGCCGACTGGGCCTACTACATCCGCGAGCAGGACGACTGCATCCCGCTGTCGACCTCTGGCCGCCGCAAGCTGCTGACCAAGAGCGGCACCGTCCACGACCGCAATGCTGTCGACTGGAGCGGCAAGACTGAGGAGGGCATCCCCGAGCGCCCCCGTGAGATGCGCCTGTAAAAGAGGGAGATTTTGTGTTTCTTTTCTTTTTCCACGACTGCCTCATTCTGGTCTAGCGAGTGTATTTAGGATAAATCTGTATATAAGTAAAGTAGTTCAAGACTTTCATGGTCACTTTCTCGTCGTCGTCTGCCAACATTTCGCTCTTCTTGCTCGTTGTATCTATTCGCCCAGCAGATTTTTGGCTACAGCTTTGCGTCCTCCAGTTGCATACTAAGACGAAGACAATGCATACCAGATTCTTTCTACCCAGATGTGCGTTTTTGTCTCTTTCGTTTCATTCTCAGGCCTTTTGTCTGGTCGAGCACGAGTGCAGCCTCCCTCGTCTCGTCTGTGGAACATAGTCGAGCAATTGCTGCTCATAGTCGCTTTGCACCCCCCCCCCCCCCCCTCCCGCCCCCCCATCTTTCCTGGGAATGGAACTGGCGAGCTGTCCTCAGACGTGCATATCTCGTCTGTAGCATTTAGTCAGTACATACCTTGTGCTCCTAGATAGCACAATCATCTCGCGATTCAGGGTGCAGGAAACACGGCAGTGCCATTGCGTCGTATTGTAGAAGAAAGGACTGGACGAAAGAAGAAAAGGGAAGCAATGAAATGGAGAAAAAAAAGAGAAAGGGCAAAAAGAAACCCAAGACTTTCCGCTTGGCAAGACGTAGCCGAGTGCCATGTTGTGCCTAACAAGAGGAGGGTCAGGCCCGTTTCTTGCCACCCACCCTGTATCTCATGCATGTGCTGTCTCCCCTCGTCAACCGCGCGAGTCTCTGCGCAAACGTGCCGCTCTCATTCTCTCTCAGCCGCGGAATAGCATTCGACACGAGAGCCCTCATGTTTAGCCACTATTGCAACGAAACGTGACAGCGCACCTGACGTTGGGTTCAGGGAGCAGTGGGGTTGCCCTCCTGCCCAATTTGCCCGGGACAGGTGTGTCTGTCCGACAGGTTGATTCTGTGCGCGCAGAACCGCTCCTTCCAAGACAAAACAAAAAGCAGACACTGGCTCCTGCGGGTGCGTTGCACCTTCCTCCTCCAACAAAATGTCAATTGCATGACTCAACAAAACAAAACAAAACAAAGAATAAAAAGAATAAAAAGAATAAAAAGAATAAAAAGAATAAAAAGAATGCCACCCGATAAGGCCATCACATGTTGGTAATGGGGCAGGAGCGACCAGAGGGAGATGCCCGCCCTGCTCCCTGGGGTGGGTCGCTGTGTTGGGCAACGGCGACTGCCCCGTGAGCACGTCTCTGGCGCGGCCACGTCGATCCAACGTGCAGCCTCTTGTTGCCAGACGAGGTCTGTCAACAACACAGCACGACACAGCAGCAGCGCGACCGAATGGCCTGGCGATGAAGGTGGCCCTCAGACCCCTCTCCCCTCCTGGTAGACTCGCCGCAGCCGCCCACTTTTTTTCTTTCTCTTCTCCTCTCTTTGCCGCGAGCGAGAGCCCTTGGGTTGGAACCAGTTCATCACCCTCGATCGCGCATTGTGCCGTTGGGCCCATCTGGCCTCGGATGGGGCGTAAAGATGTCCCGGTTTCTGCACCTGGGACTGGCGGGCCGGACGCACCGCCCAGGTGGTGTGGTTCTGTGAAGCATGGCCCAGGCAGCAAGGATGACGACGAGGACGGAAGACAGTAGGATACTCTTGGTTCGCTTGCTGAGGAGGCGGCACGAGGAGGAGGCGTGACGTCAAGTCGGGTTGGCGCGGTGGCCAGCTTTCGTCTGCTGCTCTGGAGGACGAGAGAGAGGGGAGCAGCAGGCCGCCATTCGATGCACAGCAGATGGTCCGACTCCACCGCCTCACGAGATAACCAAGTCAACAAGACAAGATACGAACAGCAAGCTGCGTCCGTCTGTGCGTGACATTGGGACCGAAACAACCACGGGAAAGGGTGGGAAACAGCCCTGTTTTGTGTGCCTGTTTTGTGTGCATGTTGGGCAGCATTTCACCGTCTCGATAGAATGTATAAGAGACCCGCGACCGCAGTCCTCGGTTCTCAACCTGGAGAAAGAGAAGGATTCAAAGGAAACACTACAACCCTCGACCACTTATCCATTTCCCACCCCTCTCTGTCATCTCCTCGCCTACAAGAACATCAATCTCTCGAGCAGCAACAACGATACCGACACGAACTCGCACTCCGAGACACACCATGGCTGTCGAAACGGTATCGGGCACAGACCCAACCCAGGTGATGGATGGCCTTGTCGGCGCCATCAAAACTATCGCCGCTGACCCAAACTACAACCTCCTCGCCAACATCTTCAGCGAGGTCCTGCAACTCCGTGCAAAAAACGCCGAGCTCGTCAGCACAAACCGCAACGTCTTCGAGCAGTACTGGGATTTCCGGAGAGACCTCGAAGCTGGCCAGGCACAGCTCGAGGCTGCCAAGGCCGCAGTCGAGGCGGGACTGGCCGACAAGGTCCAGGAGCTGACCGACATGACTGATGCTCGCGACAAACTTGACACCGAGCTTGTGAGCACGCAAACGGAGCTGGCCGACACCAGCAGCGCCAAAGAAAAGCTAGAGGTCGATCTCGCTACTGCAAATGCCGAGTTGGAAAGCCTGCGGACCTTGAAGGCCTCGCTCGAAGAGTCGCTGAGCCAAGTGAGCGCCAAACTCGACGAGCAGAAGCACCTCTCTGATGTCGCCGCGCAGGAGAATGCGGCTCTTCAGGTGTCCCTCTCCCAGCGGGAAACTGAGCTCGAAAAGACCAAGGGCGACCTCGACACGACAGACGCTCGCCTTCAAGAGGTTACAAGAGAGCGAGACAACCTCAAGGAGAGCCTCTGCCAGACGCAGACCGAACTCACGTCAAAGACCAACCGCTTGACCGAGCTCGACAGCTACCGAATTGTGCTACGGGAACAACCCGAGGACATCTAGTAAGTTCTCTTGTTTTTTGTTTTGTTTTTTGACCCCTTTTCTTCGTTGAGAGGTGTCTATGTTTACTTGCCCGTGTCAAGCCAATTCCTTGTGTTTCATAATACTAACTTCAGCAGCGTCAAAATCCTTGATACAATCTGGACAAAGCTGTTCAACTTGGTCGAAGAGCACTTCCGCCAAGACCTAGAAGAAAAGGTGCTCAACGACCCATCTTGTTGGAAGAACCTCCGCAGTGCTGAAGCCCTCAAGGGACCGACGCAAATCCCTCTGCCGCAGTCCAACTCCCCGGTCGCCAAGGCCATGCGGATTGCCTCTGTTCTGTCCGTCCTGTCACGGACGCTGCACAAGCATATCTTCAGGCCGTTCTACCTCATGGAAGACGACGCGGAGGTTACCCGACTGCTCCACGGTGTCGAATCGGAGAACCCTGCACAGGAAGAGAACGTCCGTTCTACGCTGCTTGCTACCCTCCCAGACGTCCAGCACCACAGCGCCAAGACCCGCGTTCAGCATGTCGTTCGCGAAGTGTCGTGGGTTGTGCAGCATCTCTTGGGCGCCTTGCCGTACGACGCTTTCTGCAGCGGCCTCGGCAACACTTGTGCCCTGGCTTGCACTGAGTGGCAGAAAATTCAGATGGCCAAAATGAAGATTGAGCCCTACTTCGGCCCTCCTTACGATGAGTTCGACTGGCAGGCGTTACCGCTTCCCGAATTCGAGGGCCGCAAGGGCTCACCCCAGAACCGAAGCAGTGCCGGCAGCACCCGCGCCACTTCGCCTGCCCCTACCACAGGTGCTACGGGTGCTACGGGTGCTGCGGAAGAGGGCGGTGCCGAATGTACGGGGGCTGCAGAGCTCGACGGAAAGGCTGTCAATACTGACGCGGAGGCCGATGAGGACAAGACGCCCGACGAAGGTGCCCCTGTTGGTGATAACAACGGTGGTGAAGCCGAGGGTGGAGATGGGGGTGGTGCAGCGGAGGCTGCTACTGCCGGTGCACCCACTGAAGGCGACACGGCTATAGACGACGACTACGAGAACGACGACGAGGCCTCGGACAGCGACAACGGGTCCGAGATGGACCCGGGCGACATCCTGCTGGTGGTGTGGCCCAGCATGGCGGTCATCGAGAACGGTGACCAGCAGCCCATCACGCAGGGCTTGGTGGTGACCAAGGCGCAGGCCACTCTGGCCTTCAAGGAAGTGTATGCCACCCGCAACGGCTCGCGCACGAGCAGCAAGCGTGCGCGCACCATGTCCATCCCGTCGATGCCGCATCCTAGCATCGCCAGCAGCCCCCGTCCCGGCAAGTCTTTTTTAGTGGTGGGCAGTGGCG
This sequence comes from Ophiostoma pallidulum, assembly GCA_019925425.1. Taxonomy (NCBI): domain Eukaryota; kingdom Fungi; phylum Ascomycota; class Sordariomycetes; order Ophiostomatales; family Ophiostomataceae; genus Ophiostoma; species Ophiostoma pallidulum. The sequence goes on from JADHKO010000018.1 coordinate 174,748, forward strand.
AGGAAGTGTCAGTCGTTGGCTGAGCAACGTGATCCCTCGCGGACGCCACCTTGGTCCTGCGGCGCAGTTTCCATCAACGGACCGATAAGCCATGCAGTGTTCATCTCGTTCACCTGTCTTGTATTTGTGAACTCTACCACGTTCCCTTCCTGCCTTTTTTACTGTTTTGTCACGGAGCATGGTTCGCATGGATAATATTTCATCAAATAGGTGTCAGGCGCTCTGTGCTTTGTGCTGTGCCTTCTTCTCTTTTTTTCTCTCCTTTGGGCTGTCATTGCTGTTAGGCTTACTCGCTACTGGAGCATGGTTCGCACTGCTTGTGTGCATTCCTTTTTTTCTTCACTTATAATCTAGGCTGTAATCGTATTTCCTAACCTTTCAGTTTTCATCCTCATTCATTCGTTTTGGAAGGTTCTACCATATTTTAGATAATAGCAGGCAGACACTTTGTCGTTGCAAAACCAGATCTGATATTCATCTCGAGTCTTCATCACGTCGAAACTGCATAGGAGTGAAACCAAAAAACAAAACAAGCACATTACTCCCCAAATTTCGTTGACAAAACAAAGGAAGAGCAGCCGAAAGAATCCTTCTCATCTATTGTAAGAGCACTTTATCATCATCTAACCAGATAATCCCCCCCTCCTTCATCGCTGTTTTCGTTACCGGTGTAAATTCAAACATAAAAACGCCCGTGTCTTTTCTTGGTTTAAAAAGGAAAGGCTCTCCTTTCCCTGTTCTTCTTGAGAGGCTTTTCTCTCCCCACGCCCCGTCTCGCTCACCCCTCTTACCAGTGGACGATCTTTTGCGGGAAGAACTCGTCGATGAGCTCGAGGTAGTAGGGCTTGAGCTCCTCGGCGCTGGGCACGTCGTCGCTCTTGCTGTAGAGGTCGTAGGGGTTAAAGGCGCGGACGGCCTCGAGCATCGCATGGTCCTTGTCGGACATGAACTTTTGGTAGGCGCCCTCCTTGTGCCATGGGTAGAAGGAGTGGTAGCGGATCATGGCCAGGCTCTCGGGCGGCAGCAGGCTCTGCTCCTTGACGACGTGGTACAGGTACTCGTCGTGGCCCCACGACAGCATGACGTTGTCGAGCCCGCACCCGGGCGAGTAGATGCCAAACTCGGTGCTGTACACGGGGTGCGTCGCGTCCGGGTTGGCCGAGAAGGTGTCCGGGTAGATGGTGCGCTCGCGGTCAAAGGCGCAGCCGACGGCAAAGGTGTCGCCGACCACGTCCCACTGGCCCTCGGCACCGTAAAAGTAGAGCAGCTTGCCGAGGTCGTGGATCAGCCCGGTCAGCTGCATCCAGCGCGGCTTGCCGTCGCGCCGGATGGCCTCGGCGCTCTGCAGCAGGTGCTGGATCTGGCTCAGCTCCGTGTCCGGGTCCGACTCGTCGATCAGCGTGTTGAGCTTCTCGATGGCCTCCCAGACGGTCATGGCCTCGCGGCGGCGCGACGCCGAGTGGAAGCGCGCGCGCGCCTGCAGGTTGTAGGCGACCGTCTGCTTCTCGTGCTGCTCGCGGTAAAAGGCCTTGACGCGGTCGCAGGCTGCGTCGTACTGGCGAAACTGCGTCTTGTCCTTGTCCTGGTCGAAGCGAGACTCCTCGTTGTAGGCGGGGGCTGTCTCCTCCGCTGCCGCCTTGGCCTTGGCCTTGGCCTGGTCCTTCAGGACGTTGACCTCGTCGATGGCATCGGACATGGCCTCGAGGGCGCGGCCGGACTTTGCCACGACGGCGGGAGCACCGGCGCCGGCGTCCTTGTCGTCAAAGATGGCCGAAGGAGCCATGCTGTGTTTGTGCGTTGTGCTAAGAAAAGGATGATAGTGACCGCTTGGTGGGAGCGGGAGAGGTGCGTAGAGATATGGAGGATGGTAGGCCGGAGGAGAAGAAGAAAGAAGAAAGAAGAAAGAAGAAAAACAAAAGCCGATCAATGTTCAGAGGAAAGAGGACGTCTCGGGGCAATAAATATGTCCTCGAAGCACTCGGTCGGTGTAACGGTCTTGCGTCTGTCGTCTGGATCTCTGGATTCGGAAATAATGCGGCGTGGCCACAGAACGATACTTTTAAAACTCGAAATCGTACCACCTGGAAGCACGTTCGGCGGAAAAGAACTCGAAAAGCGAGAAAGAATATGGGATATGGCAGATAGCGGACGGGCTGTTCAGGAGGCGTAGGAGGTCGACGAACGAGAGAGGAAGAAGGGCAGAAACAAGAAAGGAGAAAGGAGAAAACCCTGATGAGAGGGAGTCGGGCTTGTAGTAGAAAATTACCCGAAATGGAAACTCCCAGCATTAAAGTTCTCCAGTGTAAAGAAGGATGAGGTCATGCCCACGAAAAGTCGAAACAGAGCCAACGCTCCCGACTTTTTTTTATTTTTGGATCCCTCAGCATCCACCCGCCCTCTCCAGGAAAAAGGACCAACAACAAGCAACAAGGTGCTGTCAGGAATCGGTATGGCCCCCCAAAGGAAAGAGAGCTCACGAGGAAAACGAACAGAATCGTTGCTCCGCCCGTATTACCCAGAAACGGCTGGCATCAATGTGAAAAACACATCATCCCCCCTCCCCTCCCCACAACAGAACCCTTCAGAGGTCATTCACATAGGCCCACGTGCTGCAGTCGTTCTTGGGGGGGGGGGGGGGGGGTTCAAATTTTCCTCCAGGTCCTCGTGGCCTGCAGGGGTGTTTGTCGGCGAATTTAGCCTGCTTCCCGATTGGAGAGCTCCAATTTAAAGTTTACTAAACTAACAAGCAACGAGCCGGGATATTTCACCACTTCCGCCAGATTTGGTAAAACTCTCCATAGAGAGCTGAAAATGGCGAAAATCCACGAAACCAGGAACGCTAGGGAGAAATGAGAAAACAACCAAGAAAAAGGCGAAAAAAAATACCCGGGGGTTTATTATTTATCTGTATCTTGATAATTGCTCAGGGCCTGATTCTCGCTGGGAGGCATCCCCCCCACGAATATGTCCATTATTATTTCATGCAATCATCAGTGCTCGCAGTGTTTTTCTTGTGCGACAACGCAGCGACAACGCAGCGACAACGCAGCAGCGTGTCGTTTTGTGGTCACACGCGACAATACGTTCTGTGCGCTGGCTGTGCCCTTGCACGGTCTCTCCTCTGCTGAATCCCCCGGGGGTCCATGGGCTTGTTCAAGACCAGACGGGTAGAGCTCAGCGCTTCGACCATTAAGCGACGGCGGGAAAAAAAAGAAGAAGAAGAAAAGACGAAAGAGTCGCGAGGGCCGTCGACAGGAACCAGTCCATGTGACAGGAGATGCTTCTCCTCCATCTTCTTCTCCCGTTTCACACGGCCACCCGTGCTCGCTTCGTGCCAACGTCATCTCCGTGGTGCTGCTCGCCATTGTACGCGTTCATATCCCTCTTTGCCGCCAGCGGAGAGCGTGGTGCGGGCTCAGGCACAGGCATGGGGTCTTGTTCTGGTGAGGCGGCGACGCCGTCGAAGACGGCGCCGCTCGGATTGGCCGCGACGATATTGTCGTCGTTGGCGTCTGTTGGGACCCCGCGCTGTATATGTATGCACGCCTGGTCGAAATCAATGCGCATGACGCGCCCCACCTCCGCGTTCCAGACGAGATTGGCTTCACGGACGTCTTCGTCCCAGAGGCCCATCGTCTCGAGCTCGTGCACGGTCCTCTCCTCCTCCGCTTCAAAGTCGATGCCCGCCGGCAGCGCTTTTGGCGAACAGAGGTCCGGCCCCGCGTACGAGAGCAACATCATGTGTGGCACGCGTGCGCAGGAACGCAGCGGCACCGGCCGCACGAGATCAACGAGGCCAAGGAAGACGGGCATCAGGATGCCTTGGGAATCTGAGAAAGCGGTGTAGATGGCTGCCTCGTGTTGCAGGACGTGCTTGTGCGCGGCCTGCACAGCCTTGCCCACAAAGGTGTAGCCGAAGCCGGTGACGGCGAGCTTAAAGAGCACGCCGTGGCGGCCAAAGCACCCATAGGCATCGAGACACTCGCAGTCCTTGTCCATGTTGCTGGCGAGCTGTGCGACGATCCGCGACTGCAGCTCGTCAGCCCTCAGCGGGTGACCGTCCTCTCCGTATCTATCGGCGTCAGCGGGACGTGCACCCCGGTGCAGCACAACGTTTGGGCATTTGTCGTCCAGTGGCAGCCCGCGGCACAGGCCACGCAGACACGCCTGCGTGCAGTACGGCAGCGTAGGCGGCTCCACGACAAAAGAGCCTGTAGCATGCCTTTGTTGTTTGGAACCATCGAGTGCATCGCGTGACCGCTTCAGAGCACTCTGCGTACTGGCCGAGCGCGGTGCATTCGATCCGGGGCGCCCTTCATTGCCTGCACCGTCACGGGCCTCAGAGTTGCCGCTACTGCCTCCGCCATCACCACCACCATCTTTATTATGGGGATGAAGTGGGGTGGTTGTTTCCGACAGTGGAGCCACAGTTTTTGTTGACCTTGGCCATCGTTCGACGTCGTCGTCCCGGGCGCTTATCCAGCTGAGCGGTCTGGCCGTGGACCGGAGAGCGCACAGGCAGAGGGTAGCGAGGTAAGCCATGGCCGTTTCTTGGGGCTCCCGCACGGCGGCCTGGGCTTCGTGGCTCACGGGGAAGACAGACCAGAAATAGTAAAGCGTGTTGGGGTCGTCCTCTGGGACACGGAGGAAGACGAGGCCGTCGCCCGATGCCACGTAGCCGAACTCGAGGCCCGACGTGATCATGTAGTGGAAGGCCTGGCAGAGAACCTTTGCCACATACACGGAGCCGGCCGCGCTGTTGGCGGTCGAGGCATTGCCCTTTTGGATAGCCTGAAGGAAGAAGCGGTCGCCCGGTGGCGCCGACAATACCCTTTTCAGTTTGGAGTGCGTCAGACTGTGGGCGGCCTTGTATTCCCCGACGAGGATATGGAGATGGCGCCCGTCCTGGTGCGTGGAAAACAGCCACCGGTCTGGGAAGCCAATCGTCTTCAGTGGGGACGACCGTTTCGCAGGGGGAGGGCTGTCGGCAGGTGGACTGATGGTGGGCTGCTCGGTCGTGGAGTTCTCGTCGATTTGGAGCCCGTATGCATTGTTTCGAAAGCGGACGCTGCGGAAAGCCGGGTCGGCGGTGATCTCAAGATACTTGGACACGATAGTCGCGGCCGGCTTCTCGATCAAGGCTCGGATAAAAGGGCGTAGGTCGAGCTCGTCGAGAGGAACAGGGCTGAGCTCGCGGCCATTGTCTTCAATGCTATTTATCGATCGAAACAGCGCGTTGCCGGCAAATGTGGACTCGAGCGTGGCAAAGGTCGTGGCATGCGTTGCTGCAAAGTCTCTCCACGGCTGGAAGTGCTGCGGGTAGAATTTCCCTTCGACCGCCGTGGTGGCGCCGGTTGTAGACTGCTTGCTCGAGTCTGGCTGGAGCGACAAGGTCATGTACATGTGCTGCTCAATGCCGCGGATGTACTCGAGGAAGCGCGTCGGTGCAACGCGGGCCTCAAGCGCCTCCTTCTCGCGTTCCAGCGCCTCCTTCTCGCGTTCCAGCGCCTCCTTCTCGCGTTCCAGCGCCTCCTTCTCGCGCCTCTCTTTCTCGGTCTGCGCTTTCAGCGTCGCATTTAGACGCCGCAGATTGGATATCTGGCGCCGCAGATCCTGCTCTCCCTCCATGGAGCATGGTGGATTGCCGAAATAAAAACTGTCGATATGTTAAATGCACGCCGAAAAAAAATGAATGTGAAAAAACCGCCGGTTAACCTCGAGTAGAGAGGTAGCACCTGGTTGGCGAGTCGTGGTGGATGCTTTGATAGCTTGTTGGCCAAGTAGAGAAAAAGGCGGAGAGGCAAAGTTACTGCTTAATTATTGCCTGAGGCAAAAAAGGGGAAAGCGCCCATGTGGGGCCACAAGGCTGGGCTGTTACCGCTTTATTATTTTATTTATTATTTTATTATGAGACGAGCTATTGGCACGTTAGAATTGGGCTATGCACGGCGGTACAATAATGTAACGCATGTCTACAAAATGCGAAGTCTGGCGAATAAAATTGCATCACCTCAACCTCCCAACGGGAGAACACAAACATTGAATCTATAAGTACTCCGCGTGTACAACGCAGTGCTTCATGAAGGGGTGTTTTGCTGTAAATACGACTAGATCTGTCGCCTATCTAGCCTTTATTGTTGTTCTCCTTTTTGCCCTCGATGCGCAGAGTAGAACTGTGTTTTCTTGTGCTGATTGTCTTGGGGATCTGGATGCAGTCCAAGCAGTGGCCAATCGCAGTCTTTTTTTTTGGGGCAGACTTGGCTGCCGCCGTGCCTATACCCCATTTTTAACGTGCCAATAGCTCGTCTTGTTTTTATTATGATTATTGCAATGCCGTGTGAACAAGGCTCCCGTCGTGAGATAAAAGATAAGCCCGCCGACCCAAAGCCAGTTACTTTTTGGATCGCCATCCTTTACGTGCTCCAATTTCCTCCCGACACCACCAGCTGTCCCTGCAGCTCATTGCTGCTCTTCGGAATACCAGTCCCACGACCGCATGAGCTGCCGCTGGACGGCTTCGGTTGGGCGCGCGTGGTCTCTGTCTGTGCGGCGAAGTATGTCGAGAAGGGCCTCCTGGTCTTGTCGATTCTGGAAACGATCACCAACTGGCCACATGTGTTAGCTGAAGAATTCCACAGCCAACAGTCTCCTTAAAAACGGAGAAGGAGAGGAAGAAGTAAAGATTTGACCCTACATGCTGCAATGGCCATGCAGGCCGTAAACATGCCGGGTGGCGTCCACTGGTTGCCGAGGCCGATGCCACACACTATGCGTACGAGATCGCAAATCCGGGCCTATCGTGTTTGCGGTCAGCAAAGAGCATGTCGACACACCCCCGAAGAAAATAAACGACCATATGTACCCCATACATTAATTCGTTTGGCGGCTTCGCGCCGCCGACCACCAACGCGTGGGATCTTGGGGTCGAAGCTGACCAAGAACAGCTCGGCCAAAATGTGGTGCTGAACACCAGTCACTGAATAAGGTCAGCAGGGCCCCGGCATAGGGGAGGGTCTAGACAGTATTCTCTTGCAGCTCACCATGCCAGCTTGTGTGGTACCAGATTTCGGGAAAGGCGTCAGTGGGTGCTCTCTCCCGGTAGAGTGTGGGCGTGTACGACGCCGGCAGGAGCTCCGTCCACCGCTTGTTCCAGGCATACAGCTCGTCCCAAGACTGCTGGGGCGGTGCGTCGCTGAAGCAAAAGTTGAGCACGTCAACGCAGTGTATTACAGCCCGGTTGGCCCAGTCGTGATCCTCGGCGGGGCCCAGGCCGCGGGCGCCGCGCATGAGAGAGGCGGCTAGATGGGCCTTGACCGGCTGGTGGTTGACTGTGGCGGTGTAAATTTCCTGGCGCAGGCCGACCCAAAAACAGGCCGCGCTCAGCGTGTTCGGCACAATCTTGTGCCCATGGCCCTGGACAAAGGCGTGGATGCCAAGGAGGTAACCTTGCGAGTCAACGCCAGAAAATTTGACTGCGCCAGGGCATCTATTAGCTAGGTAGGTTTTTTTCGGTGCCAGTCACACAGAGCCACTCGTGCTGTGTCAAAAAACATGACAAAAAGAGCACTCACATTCCATTTCTTCCCAGACCCGCAAGATGATAGTCGCCGCAAAGAGGTTCTCGTCGGCCGCCGTCGCATCGTGGCTCAGCATGGGAATAAGCACATTGAGGCATTCCTGGTGATAGTGGTCCGAGGCATACCGGTTAAAGCCGCCCACATGCGCCAGGTGTTTTGCCGAGAGAGCCAGTATAGCATTGAGCAGGACTGAACATGTACCGGCGCGCTGGGGTACGATGGTGCCGAACTGCTGCGCGGGCTCGCAGAGGTCAAGCTATGGGGAGATAAGGTCAGGAGAAGAAGAGGGGGAAAGGGGAGAAAGTAAAACGAAAGCCTAGTTTAAAGGGAGGATGGCCAAGTCAAACACATACCCATATCGCCAGATTCTGCACAAAGTGCCGAAGCAAAATGGCCTCTTGCTTGTCTTGAAGTGGGTAGGCAGACTTGTCGAGGTAGATAGGAGGATTCGCGACGCGCTCATCTGTCGATAAGGTGAGTGAGGGCCCCGGCTCTAGAACGTCGTCGTGGACAATAAATCGGTCCGTTGGCGACCGGGGAGGCTCGATGGTCTCAGAGGCCGAGGCGTGTACGTAGGAGAGTGGAGGCAACAGATCCAGCTCGAGGTTGATATCCAGCCGAGGGCTTGGAGGGGTTGGTGCTTGGCTGGGTTGTGCCGAGTTGGTCAATTTGGTCGGTCGAGTCAGCTGGGTCAACCGGGAGGAACGCCTTGGTTGCGGCACCGGTGCGTGGTGAGCCGCAGAGATGGCTGCTGTTTTGTGGGGTGAGGCCAATGGTCTAGAGCCTTCAGGATGTGGGCTCCTCTTGGCTTCCTGGAAGGGTGGCACTTCGACAGCCGAAGCTGCAGACTGTCGGTCGGATGGTTCGTCGTCTTCGTCATAGAGATCGGGCTCGCCTGTGACACCATCCTCGACGAACTCCACTGCAGCGGAAGTAATTAAAAGAGATAAGTCATTAGCTTCTCTGTCGCGCATTTTGTCCCCCTGGGAGGATGGTATATCGTGATGCGGATAGGCAGAGCATGCTCGGCTTACATCGTTTCGGAGTTTTGACCCATTGCTGTTTTCGGACAAAAGGACCTGTCCCAGCCGAAAGGAATCAAAGCCATGTCAGTCATTTGTTGGCGGCGAAAACCCCCGAGAAGGAGAGAGCTAGAAAAGTCGAGAAAGAAACCCCGAGCCAACGCTTGCAGGGGGGAAGTCTCAGAGTCTCGGATTGTTACCTGATTTGACACGGAATTTGTAGCCTCGTGTGCACAGTTTGTTCGTGACACGGCAGCGCCCACACGCTGGAACGCCGCGGTCGCCTTTTCACACCAGGTTCCCCTGGTTAGTTGTCTGCCTGGGCCAGGCTCTCGTCCAAGTGCCACAAAGAGCTGAAAGGGGAGGGTAGCCCGATGTGTGGTTTGTCGAAATGATGGGAGGGGCTAAGCCTGATATCCTGGGGCAGAATGGGCGCCGGGAAGAGAAGGGTGGCATGGGAAAGGTGTGCTTTTTTCCACTCCCACCATGAGGCTGGCGAGCTTGGAGTAGGATATCACTCACATTTGAGATGCTGGTCTCGGCAGTTCTGGCTGTTCCATCCGAAGGCGCAAGGCAGACATGGTGAGTACACGGGCTGTTAGTTTGCAGAAGACGAAGAGCCAAGCAGGTGAGAAGGGGGAGAGAGAGCGAGAGCGAGGTACTAACCATCCAAAGGGTGCAATGGATTGGAGGCCGGACTGGTGATGTGGGCTGGCCGGGGCCATCGATGTGGGCTGCCGAAAGAGGTCGCCAGGGTGAGCGGTCAGCGTGGCGAGACAGGAAACTGGGACGACAAGAAAAGCCGAAGCAACGGTGGTCGTGAGGTTGGCGAAGAGTCTGGGAGGGAGAGAGTTAAAAATGCCGAAGATATGGGAGCGAGACGAGCAGGCTTTTAAAATGGAAAAAAATCGCGAGGCTAGTGAAGGAGCCAATGCGGGACGAGACAATGGAGCGACTTTAAGGAAGCTGGGGTCGACCGGGCTAGAACAGACGACTAAACCATGCGGGGAAGAAGACAACAACGGCGAGACCGTGGTCCTTTTGGGTGCGAGTTTGTGGGGGAGGAGAGATGGGGGGGAGGGAATGAGAAAGGCCGGTGTCGTGACGGGAAGAACTGAGGGCAGGGATGGAAGTTTGCTGCCCGAAAGAAGCAAGGAGGATCACGTCCAGCTTGCAGCAGAAGCGGCCCAGCACAAGGAACGGGACACAGGCGAGAGTGAAGCTGGGGACGGCCTAAAGTCGAGATGGCAGAAACCGTAGGGCACGTTTCTCTGCCAAACGGCGTCGGGCCGCAAAGGATCGAAACACAGCTGCTCGTATTACAGCGTGGGACCCCATCAGGTTGCCCAGACGCAGGACAAACACCTCGCCGGCGATTGGTGGAAGTGAGGGCCGGGGTGGGAAGACAACGCGGAGAGTGGGATGGGTATTGGGGGGAATGAGGAGAAGAGGAGGCGAGGAGGAGAGGAGGGGAGGAGATGGGGTAGCACCGGGGCCCGTGCCACGTTCTGTCGCTCCTTCTCTTGCAGGATACACAACGACGTAACTCGCAACAGCGGCCGAGTCGCCCAAGAAGGGAAGGAGCGACGGCAGCGGCAAGTAACTCGTATTTTATGGGGCGGGCCACATGCGCTAGAGGTGTGGCCCTGGCAAACTGGCCAATCACGGCAAGTCAAATTCTCGGCCAATTCCAGTGCTAGTGTTCTAAACTTCTCTGTATTGACGTATCTCGCCTTTTGCAATGCCTCTTATTTCCTTTTTTGCCCTCCTGGCCGCCACAAGCACGGGGAATAAAGAGGCGGACGCAAAAATGGAGACCGGCTCGACCCAGATCGAATCAGTCCGAAGGACCCAAACTACGAAAATACCAATCTCTCAGCCGGGGAACGCGCCAAATAAAAAAGGAGAAAGAAGGAAAAGGCGACAAAAAATAGATCCTCGGGCCAACGTTGGCTGTTGTCCCTGCCCTCCATCCATCCATCTCGTGCCCCATCTCTGCCACCCCCCCAACCCCTTCCCCTCCCCTCCCCCTCTTTGGCTTCTCCGCATGCTTACGCCGTCTCCGGTTCTTCGACACATGTCTAAGGATTGCGCTGGTCCGACCCCAGACAGTCACACGACGGCGCCGACGATCGTTACTGAACAGGGATTGTCTTCGTCGTCTCTTTTGTCTCGTGGTGGATAAGTGGTATTTAAGCATTGTCTGGTCTTCTCTTTTCTCGTCCAGCCTGCCCTCTACCCTTATCTCTATCTGGTGCTTCCTTCTCTCTATCTCCCTCGTCCCCCTTCTCCCCATTCTCCCCCAATCTCCTCTCGTGTCCCCCCTTATCCTTCTCTTTGAACGTCTCCCACCCTCCCCCCTCCCCCCTTCCCCTTATTGTCCATCGCTATGACGGAAAAGGCACTTGGGGATGGCGTCCAGCCCGTGCCCAGCGGCCCGGACGGTGCCACTGCGGACGACATCCGCGTCGCGCAGTCACACGCCCTCAACGATCAGGACATGGCCGACTTCAAGGCCGCTAGCGCCGTCGTCGGCTTTGCCAAGTCAGCGGCCGAGAACGAGCAGGCCATGACGCTGCTCGAGGGCGTCCGGCTCTACCCCAAGGCCATTGCGTGGAGCATGCTCATCAGCACGTGTATTGTCATGGAGGGGTACGACGTGTGTCTGATCAACAACTTTTACGCCTTCAACCAGTTCAACCGCAAGTACGGCACACAACTGCCCAGCGGCGAGTGGCAGGTGTCGGCGCCCTGGCAGAGCGGCCTCAGCAACGGCGCCAACTGCGGCGAGCTGATCGGCCTGCTGCTCAACGGGTGGATCTCGGAGCGTTTCGGCTACCGCTACACCGTCATTGGCTGCCTGGCTCTCGTGACGGCGTGGATCTCCATTTTCTTCACGGCCCAGAATACCGGGGCGCTGCTGGCGGCCGAGATCCTGTGCGGCATCCCCTGGGGCGTGTTCCAGACGCTCACCATCACGTACGCCTCCGAGGTGTGTCCCGTTGCGCTGCGCGGCCACCTGACGACGTACGTCAATGCGTGCTGGGGCTTCGGCCAGCTGATCGGCATCGGCGTCATCATGGGCATGCTCGACCGCAACGACGAGTGGGCGTACCGCATCCCCTACGCGCTGCAGTGGATCTGGCCCGTGCCGCTGATGGTCGGCATCTTCTTCGCGCCCGAGTCGCCCTGGTGGCTGGTGCGCCGCGGCCGCGTCGAGGACGCCAAGCGCGCGCTGCTGCGCCTGACGACCCGCCGCCAGCGCGAAGGCGAGGGCCGCGAGGGCGAGGGCGGCAGCTTCGACCCGGACGCCACCATCGCCATGATGGTGCACACGACGGCGCTCGAGGCCAACGCCACCAAGGGCGCCAGCTACCTGGACTGCTTCCGCGGTACCAACCTGCGCCGCACCGAGATTGTGTGCATGGTGTGGGCCATCCAGAACCTGAGCGGCAACTCCTTCAGCAACTACTCCACCTACTTCCTCGAGCAGGCCGGCCTCTCGTCCCGCAAGGCCTACGGCTTCGCGCTCGGCCAGTATGCCTTCAACGTCGTCGGCGTCGTCGGCGCCTGGTTCCTCATGTCGCACGGCGCGGGCCGTCGCACGCTGTACCTGTATGGCCTCTGCGGCCTGTTCTGCATGCTCTTCATCATGGGCTTTCTGGGCCTGGTGCCCGAGTCGCACCGCAACCAGGGCTCCATTGCGACGGGCAGCATCATGCTGTGCTGGGCGCTGTGCTACCAGCTGACCGTCGGCACCGTGTGCTACTCGCTGGTGGCCGAGATCTCGACCCGGCGGCTTCAGATCAAGACGGTTGTCCTGGGCCGTGTCCTTTAGTAAGTTCTACCTTTGGGGGCCAGTCAGCCAGACGTCCTTTCTATGTTTATGTTTGCGGCATCTAACCCTCTCTCTCTCTTAAGCATCATCGTCGGCATCGTCTGCAGCGTGCTCACACCGTACATGCTCAACCCTGGCGCCTGGAACTGGCAAAACTATGCCGGGTTCTTCTGGGCCGGCATCTGCTTCCTGTGCATCATCTACACGTTCTTCCGCGTGCCCGAGCCCACGGGCCGGTCGTTTGCCGAGCTGGACGTCCTCTTCGAACAGGGTGTCAACGCCCGCAAGTTCACGACCACGGAGGTCGACGTGTTTTCCCACAGCATGAACGCCGACGTCCTGCGCAACTACAAGGAGCAGGCCGGCGTCGACCATGTTGAGCGGCAGTCTGCCAACGAACCGTGAGGCACACAGCGGGTTGTGCAAGAACACGTCCTTTTCTAGTTCTGGCCTTCTGGAGAGCCTTGTGCATCCTTCGTTTCCCCTTGCTTTTGTTCAGCTTCGCTTGGCTTACGCGGCCATTCTACATCTCTCCTGTATTTTTACAAAATACATACCACATAACGGGAATTGCAAACCAAGGTGGCGTTGGTGGCTAGTGGCATGCTTTGATATGTGGCCTGTCTTGTTTCGTCTTATCCTAGCCTGAATGCCAATCAATTACCAAAGCTACATATGAAGAAGCGGGTTTGAGCTTGATTGAAAGAATGAGGCTGCTCACAGCACGCCGAGGGCGCTTAGCCAGCGTGGCCGAATCGTAGACACGCACGTTGCTTTGATGCAGGGCTGCATTGCTGCATTGCATGTCCACCAGCCTCCGGCATGGCAGCAATAAAGAAAAAGGGAACGCCAATAGAAAAAAGGACGGCAAGCTATTAAAACAGCTCTTTGCCCACGTTCTCATCTTGCCCTCCTCCCTCATCTCCTCTAGCTCAAGCCAACCTACCTGGGCCCATGAGCGTCCCTGCACGCTACCCGTCCTTGGCCAGCAATATCACCATAGTCCGCATCGCATTGCTCGCTTCAGGCAGCCGTTCGCTCAGCCCGCCACCCTTGTCCGCAGCAGAGACGGGCCATTGCTATCTCTGCTTAGTGACAGAGGCGTAGTTATATACGGTCGTAGCCAGACTGTCACCTTCTAGTGGTGCCCGTAGTCCAGGTTGTCGCAAGGCAGCAAGCATCTGCCTGCCTCGACGACGGTATGCAATCCGTATCTTGTATAAATACCTGCACCTGGTGCTTTGCGTGGCATCCTGGCAGCCGTTGAGAGGAGGACCCCATGGCCGACTGGGCAGCCACACACTGCCTGCTTCGAATACGCCCACTCTTTTCGTCTCCTTCTGCAATAGCTTTCCTGCTACGTAGTATCAAGCAGCCCCAACCGCCGTCATGCATCTTGCCAGCCTCGTTCTCGCGCTCACCCGCGGCGAGGCACCCTCGGCACCGACACTCAACGCCACCGTGGCCGGGCCGAAGCGCTACATCATAGAGTGAAGTGCAAATTGGTCCAGCATTTGCCAGTATCCTGGCTGAGTCATCATTTTGGGCCTGTCGGTGACGCGCTAACGCATATTACAGCGGTCAGCCCTATCAGCGCGTTTCTTATCGTGCAAGGAAAGCAAAGAAACCCCGCGAAAGCATGGCCTTTGACCACGACAAATTGAGTGCCCGACGGAACCGATATCGAGTACAAAGACGACAGAAGCATGGCACGACGAAGTATTCGGCGGCCGGCGGAGGCGGCGGCCCTGCCCTCTTCCTTCAGCGCGGGCGCCGGCGACGACCTGTCGCTCTCGCAGACGAGGGACATTAACTGGGACAACGAGGTCGGCTACAGCAACGACATGGACGCGGCGCAGGCTGCCAGCGACCGGCGGCGGCTGCAGCGCGAGATGCGCAACCTCATCAAGCAGACGACGGAAGACCAGACCAAGTTCTACGACGCGCAAGCCGATGTGGTGCACACGGTTCTCGACGAGTCCACGGGGCTCCTCAAGCAGACGCGGCAGACGACCGAGGCCGCCATTGACGCGGCGCTCGTGATCCGCGTGTCGGAGCTTGCCTACAAGCGGACGGCGCACTTCCTGGCGGACCGCACCAACGATACAGGCGTCAGCCTCGAGGACTTTGTGGCGCGGTGCACGGACTACATGCGCTTTGGCCGGGGCATCGCGGAGCACAACTCGCCGGCACTGTCACGGCCGCAGCGGAAGCGGCGGCGCATCGAGGCGATGGCACATCGAGAAGAGGGGGGCGACAATGCCGAGGTGGTGGCCGACGACAACGAGAACGACAACAACAACAACGACAACGATGGCGACGGCGATGGCGATGACGTTGGCGGCAACAGCGCCGAGAGGCTGGACTGGACGCACTTTGGGCAGTATGCCTGTCTTCCGAGGACGCGGCGGCCCGGGCTGGCGCGGTTCCTGCCATGCACAATGCCGAAAGCAGACGAAAAGGCGCGCGTGATGCGCAAGCGGACGGCGGCGCTGCGGCTGGACGACCTGCAAGAAGTGCGGCCGCAGGTGCTGCGCCCGGACGACCTAAACGGATCCCAGAACACCGACCTGACGGCGCTGGCCAAGAGCATCTTGCAGCAGCTGAAAGACGCGGTCGTCCGGGTGCAGGCGCAGGTGGAGGCCGCGTACCAGCAGATGGAGAACGACGAGGATGACGGCGTCAACAAAAAGGTGCTGGACCAGCTCATGGACCGGTACGGCCTGCGCAGCGACGGCGGCTTGGACCTGATCCGCTTTGCGGTCAACCCGCAGTCCTTTTCGCAGACGGTGGAGAACTTTTTCTACATCAGTTTCCTGGTGCGCGACGGGAACGTCGGTCTTGCCTACGACGACAACGGGCTGCCATCCATCTGTAGGCGCCACTCTCTCTTTTCTTTCATTTTTCGCCGCACGTCCCCCTTCTAACCCCTCCCAGATCCCATCTTCCCAGAAGACAGCGAGGCTGCAAAAGACCCTGCACGTGAGGACATGCAGAAGCACCAGCTTATCCTGTCGATTGACATGGCCACGTGGCGGGACATGATTTCAACATTCAACATTCACCAGCCGATGATTGCGCACCGGGAGACGGCGGCCGAGGCACACCCGGGCGGCCGGGCATGGTTCAGCTAGGAGGGGCGGGGCAACGGGAACCTGCGATTCCGATTTACGATAACGAAAGCAAGATCTGTATGATTAAAGGACGTGTCGTTCTTCAGGGTTGAAAGTGCGTACGTAACAACGAGTTGCGGAACAACGCTGTGAAAGGAAAAGAAAAAGGCTCTGCGAAAGGGAGAGGGGCACGGGCATAAATAAGAGAGGTCAGAACCCTAAATCAAATGTCCATAACATTGATGGCTGGATATCTACAGTCGCTAAGAAAGACATGGCAGTGATGATATGCGTGAGAGACAAAGTGGGCGATAAATCAGGGAGGGGGGAGAGGTGTCTCGTCCCGTTGCGGTGCTATAAGGGGGGTGTCTTGGGAATAAAAAGGAGTGGCGTCGTGTCTGCAGATCTATGGACGATCATCGGGGGGGGTGTTCAGTTTTCGGCGGGTGTAGCCTTTGCCCCTTCGAGAGGCTCTTTCGGCGGTGCGAAGTGCGAAACGACGTCTTCAATTTCCTCGACCAGCGTGAAGTGCGTCCGGCCCGGGTAAACGTGCAGCACCGAGTGCGGGATGCGGTCGATCTGCGGCTTGGCCCACGCCAGCGGCGCATTGACGTCGCTGTCGCCATGCCAGAAGACGACGGGGTCGAAGGTAATGTCCTCGGGCTTGAAGCCAAAGTCGCCGCACAGCAGCAGGGCATCTTGGATGATCGGCGCGGGCCCCTGGGCGAAGGTCTCGAAGATTGTGCGGTATAGCTTTTCCCGCCGTTGGGGGATCGTCAGATGCGCATCAACATCGTAGTCTTCGTCGTCGTCGGCCTCCGCCTCTTCCAGCACCTGGCTACCGACCGCCTGGGTCGACGACGAGCCCGTCGGCTTCGTTGTGGCTGTCGAGGCGATCGACTCGACCGACGCCGTGACGGCCACTTCCTCAAAGTCGTCGCTGACCACCGACCCCTCGAGGTCCTTGCCGTCGGCGAACATGGCGGCGAGCGCAGCAGCCTTCTTTTCCGCTTCTGCCGCCTCTGCCGCCTCCTTCTTCTTCTTTCCCTTCTTTTCCTTTTCCGCCTCGATCTCCGTGCCCAGCCACCGGTCGACCCGGGACGACACAAACCGCGTGCGCGCCAGCCACTCGAGGCTGCCGACGAGGCCCGTGATCAGCGTGCGCAGGACCCACGGCCAGCGCCGTGCCAGGAACGCGGTGATGCGCGAGCGCCACGGGACGAAGGGAAGCGCCGCCTTGTCCCAGGCCCCCGCGCCGGCCAAGACACCAACGTGCGTCAGCATGCCGGGGGGCAGCCTGCTCGCACACGCCAGCGCGTACGGCCCGCCGCCGGAGCCGCCCAAGACGCCGAACCGCGGCAGGTTCTGGGCGGCCGCAAACGCCTGCACATCGGCGGGCCAGTCCATCATGCGGCGGCCGGGCTGCGCCGTCGACAGGCCGTAGCCCGGCCGGTCGAGGCACAGGAGGCGCACCTTGTGGCGCCGCGCACTCTGATCGACGACCGAGCCCTCGAGGCGACTCGAGGGGAATCCGTGGAAGTAGAGGACGGGCTGTCCGTCGGCCGCGCCGTACTCGGCGAAGCCGATGTTGCGGCCATCCGGCAGCGTGCAGGTCTGGCTGTCGCGCGGATCGGGAGGAAAGGCCGCCGACGGCTGGGACGAGGAGGAAGCGGAAGCCATGGTGCGACGGCAGGTTCCGGAGTTGAGGCCGGCTGCGGTTGTCTTTGCGGCTGTGTTGCTGCGGCTGCCGATGCTGGGCGTGTTGTGTTTGTTGCCGGACGCAGCAGACGAAAACGCAGAGGAAACGGGCCGGCGCAAAACGGCGGCCATTATGGAGGATCACGTGGGGAAAGTAACGGTGAAGAACGGCCAGCAAAGAGGAGCCGTGGCTGCCTGGAGGGCCAATGGTTCCAGAGTGCCAGCAGATGCGAGCGTTCTTATCCGCCTGCCATCGTCGTGCGTAGCCGTGTGGCTGCCGGCTGCTCGCCAATCAGAACAACAGAGGGCCCGTCAACGAGGCCCAACCGCCGCGTCTAATGCTGCTGTCAGCATCGGCCCAACGTG
This sequence comes from Ophiostoma pallidulum, assembly GCA_019925425.1. Lineage (NCBI taxonomy): Eukaryota > Fungi > Ascomycota > Sordariomycetes > Ophiostomatales > Ophiostomataceae > Ophiostoma > Ophiostoma pallidulum. The sequence goes on from JADHKO010000018.1 coordinate 192,362, forward strand.
CAGCCCGACGTCTGCTCTCCTGCAGGGATCCTTTGAGCGTCGGCGGCCAGCGTCCCCATGACTCCAATGTGCTCCATTGTAGGAGGCTTGGAGTCATACCACTCCGTAGATCTCGGCTAAAAACACGACGAGCAGGCCCGGCGGCGGGCCCGGTCGGGTCTTTGGATGGGCGTCCAGTGCTGGCAGCCCCGCGGAAATGGCCTGGCCGGGCCTCCACGCTCTCGATTCCAGGCCTGGGCTGCCGCTAGCCTCCGTATTTTAGCGCCTTCCTATTTGGCCGACTGTCGTCTTACGCTCGCTCATCTTGGGCTTTCTCGCGGTTCTGACAATGAAGCTCGGCCCATTTCAGAGTATCTTGCTTGTGTATACTGTTTGTGATTCCTGTCTTCTGTGCGATGAAACCAGCAAGGATAAGATGCGAACCCGCGCTCTCACTCAGAAAAGAATAGGGTGCATGTTTGCAGTATGAAGCTCCGTTGTGCAAGCCTCGCGCTGCAAGCCTGCTCTGAGCATCAACAGACCCGACCATGCAAGAATCTTACAGACAAAAGACAGCTCGTATACGAACCTGCTAACGTCCTTTAACGTCCTTTGCCGCCCTGGAGCTTGCTGGAGGCTCACGACGACACGTTGTTGACAGTGACAGTGCGGCCCGTCACGTGCAGCTTGCCCAAGCTAGCACGTGACCCTTTGTAAGATGCCTGGGGGCCAGACCAAAACAACAATAGGCAGCATCAATCCGCCAGTTATCATCGCCATCGATATGTCGTGGCTGGTTGTAATATGCTGTCGTCCGCTAAAGCGTCGATTCTTAGCGGATGCGCTGGGCCTGGCAAGAAACTCAGTGTGCAGCTGGCAGTCCAGCGCCGGTTTTTAGACGGCGTCCTGCACGTGACACTCCACTGGGGGAGCTTTTAAGCTTCCTGAGAGTTTGGCGGGGTAAAGTTGCTGGTTGTGCCACGATCGCAGTAAAAGCAGCATGCTATTAGTGCACACGGCAGGTGCGCCTCGGTGTAAAACCAGCTTGTGACCACGGTGACCTAATGCTCCGTATTTTTTCCACCTCTGCAAGGCGCCAACCTCGCGATCGACCTCCTCTCAGCCTCGAGACCACCTTGACCCTCAGATTCCTATTACTGCCCCCCCAAACCTGTGTCGTCTGCTCTTCCTCCTCTCTCTTGTTTTATTTCTATCAGACGCCCCCCCCCTCGGCTCCCCACCACTGCCATGGCTGGCGATGCAAAAGCAGCCTCGGGCCCTGCCCAGGACAAGAACAACGACGAGGCGCCTCTTCCTCCCTCCTCCTCCGCCGACATAAAGGGCAAGCAAGCAGCGGCCGACTCCGACAGCGAAGGCGGGTCCGACGACGAGGCGAACCCAACAAGCTCCACGGCAGACGCGGCGGCAACGGCGGCGGCAACAAGTGGTGCCAGCAAGAAGAAGAAGAAGAACAAGAAGAAGAAGAGCAAAGCGGCCGCCGAGTCCGAGGTGAAAAAGGCCATTTCCAGCCTGCCGCCGTCCCAAGTGGCCGAATTGCTGAAGCTCAACCCGGCCATCTCGCAGGAGATTAGCTCCGGCTCCGGCTCTGGCTCTGGTGCTGCGGCGGCGAGCAGGAGCGGCGAGCCGAGAATTAGCGCCGAGGCAGCCCTCGCAGCACTGCAGAGCCTGAGCCTGTCCGACATCATGACGGGCATGGCGACGAGCGGCAAGAACGCCAAGGACATGGCGAGCTACAAGTTCTGGAAGACGCAGCCGGTGCCCAAGTTCGGCGAGGACGAGGACGCCACCGCCACCGCCACCGCCACCGCGGCCAAGAAGAAGGCGGCGTTTGTGGAAGGGCCGATCCAGACGCTGACCGTGGACGAGGTGTCGAAAGAGCGGCCGCCGCTGGTCGAGGGCTTCGAGTGGGACACGGTCGACCTGACCGACGACGCGCAGCTGCAGGAGGTGTTCGACCTGCTGTCGGGCCATTTCGTCGAGGACGACGGCGCCATGTTCCGGTTCCGGTACTCCAAGTCGATCCTCAAGTGGGCCATGATGTCGCCCGGCTGGATCAAGGAGTGGCACATTGGCGTGCGCGCGACGACGTCGCGCAAGCTCGTGGCCTTTATCTCGGCCATCCCGCTGGAGCTGCGCATCCGCGACACGGTGCTGCACGCGTCGGAGGTGAACTTTTTGGTCGTGCACAAGAAGCTGCGCGCCAAGCGCCTGGCGCCCATCCTCATCAAGGAGATCACGCGGCTGTGCAATCTGCGGGGCGTGTGGCAGGCGCTGTACACGGCGGGTGTGGTGCTGCCCAAGCCCGTCAGCACCTCGCGCTACTACCACCGCTCGCTCGACTGGCAGAAGCTGTACGAGGTGGGGTTCAGCCCGCTGCCGCCCAACAGCAAGCCCCAGTTCCAGGTGCGCAAGTACGCACTGCCCGACCGCACAAAGACCAGGGGCCTGCGCGAGATGACGCCGGCCGACGTGGACGCCGTCCACAGCCTGCTGACGCGCTACCTGCAGCGCTTCGACATGGCCATGGAGTTTACGCGCGGCGAGGTCGACCACTGGCTGCTGGACAAGAAGCTGCCGGGCGACGAGCAGGTCGTGTACACGTACGTGGTCGAGGACGACAAGACCAACAAGATCACCGACATGTTCTCCTTCTACTGCCTGGACTCGTCCGTCATCAACCACCCGCGCCACGACGTGATCCGCGCGGCGTACCTGTTTTACTATGCGACCGAGACGGGCCTGACCACGCCCCTGGACAAGCCCGCCCTCAAGGCGCGCCTCAACGAGCTGATGAGCGACGCGCTCATCCTGTCCAAGCGCCACCGCTTCGACGTGTTCAACGCGCTGTCCATCATGGACAACGCACTCTTCCTGGAGCAGCAAAAGTACGGCCCCGGCGACGGCCAGCTGCACTACTACCTGTTCAACTACCGCGCGAGACAAATCACCGGTGGCGTCGATCAGCACAACCACCTGGACGAAGAAACCTTGAGCGGCATTGGGTTCGTCATGATGTAAAGCTGCGAGGGAGACGAGCGGGAGAGGGGCTAGTGGCTGGGGGCTGGTTTGTGTAGACAAAAAGAAGGAGACAAAAGCCCGCCGGTCCTTGTTCGTCTTCGCAGGAATTGGAAGAGTAACAGACGAAACAGGATCAGCACAGAATGGCAGCGTATACCTATCATACATTTTGCATAAAAAAATACTCATGACCGACCCTCAAAAGGAGCTAGAAAAAAAATAAAGAATAAAATAAAGGAAAAAAGAAATGTGCAGTAACACTGTTGCGCCATTAATCCCATACCCAAAAACAGCCGTCGATGTACAATAAAAAGAAGAAGAAGAAGAGCTACAAGTGCGAGGAGTCACCCCCGCCCCAAAGAGTACATGCAACGCGTCTTTCGTTGCATTGTAAGATGATACACCTCCAGAAGCTTCCTCCCCCCGCCTACGCCGTCGCTGCCGCCTGCTCCGCCAGCGCCTCGCCCTTGGCAAAGTGGTCCACCAGCGTCTGGTTGTACCACGCCCACCGCTCCACGAGAGGCGCGTGGCCCATGCCCTCGACGATGTGCGACTGGCCCGGCTTGATGGCCTCGATCAGCTTGCGGCCGTGCGGGACGGAGATCATCTGGTCGGCCGTGCCGTGGATGACGAGGATGCGCTCGCGGCCGACGGCGTCGCCGAGGCCGGCGAGCTGCTCGGGCGACTTGTGGTGCCAGCCGCAGGCGATGAGCTGCAGCAGGAAGCCCTTGGTGGTGAAGCGCGGGTCGGTGCGCTTGTGCATCTCCTGCGCCACGAAGCGCTGGTAGTTGCTGTCGAACGTGCGGTACCAGGGGGGTGCGTCGGCGGCCGCAGCAGCCGGGCCCCGCAGCGGCGGGCCCACGAGGTGCGTCCCCTCCTTGGGCAGCTGGACGTCGTCGGGCTTGGCGAGAAAGGCGAGGCCGATGACGCGCGCGGCCGTGCCCCGCACGCTCTCCTCGACGCCCTTGGGGACGATGAGGGCGGCGCGGCTGGCCAGGTTCTCCCAGATGGTGGGCGACGTGTTCTCGATGGCGGCGGCGGTGCAGCACAGCGACAGCGACGCGATGTGGTCGGGGATGAGCAGCGCGAGCTCCTGGCAGACCATGCCGCCCATGGACAGGCCGACAGCGTGCACGGTGCGGGTGCGGGTACGGGTGCGGGCGTCTGCGCCGGCCGCAGCGGCGGCGCTGGTATCGACAAAGCCCACATGCTCCAGCACCTCGACGACGTCGAGGGCCATTTCCTTGGTTGAGTAGCGCATCAGCGGCCGGTCCGAGGCGCCCATGCCGCGGTTGTCGAGCAGCAGCACCGAGTACTCCTTGTACCGCTCATGGCCAAAGTAGAGCGTCTGGCGCTGCCACGCCGTCTTGAAGGAGCCCAAACCCATAATGAACTTTATTTTTTCAAAAGAGGCGGGGGGGGGATCAGCAACACTGGGCAGAGTGAAACCCGGAACCGGGAGAGAAAGGAGGCAGGTCAGCCGCGTACCACAATCTTGATCGGCCCCTCGCCGTGAACCTCCCAGCCGATGTTCAGGGGCCCGCCCCGGCCGGCGGCCACCGGCAAGCGGCCGCTGCGCGTGGGCTGCAGGTTCCAGGTGGCGTCGGGATAGGACGGGTGCTTGAGCGTCGCCTCGACGGTGGTGATTTTCGAGAGGTCCGCCATTTTGGATGGAGCGTCGTCGAGCAGGGGGGGGAGACTACGTGGGTTGGATGGGCTGCGTGAGCTGCTATGCCGGTGTCGTCTGGTCTCTGGCTGCGATGCTTGGGAGCTTCGGTGTTCTCGAGGAGGCGAAACAGCGTCGTCAGACCAGCATCACCAGAATAGACAAGACGTGCACCAGAGTGAGAACGGAATGAAAAGAGGAAAGAAGATGCAAGAAGGCGCGGGGAGGACTGCTTGGGATAGCAATGGGCGTGCTGTTCTGCTCGTGTAAGACAAGGCCACGTCTGGTGGAGACAGGGAGCGGCGTGGTGTACATATTATGCTTATTAGCCGCCCGCCTGGCGGAGGCGAGCTGGGTGGAGGGAGATGCGCTGTGGCCGTTTACAGCGGGGGGAACGGTTGCCGAGGCATCGTGTGACAGGGCACAGGCGCTAAAACAAAACAGACAACTGTTGGATCAGGCAGGCACCGTTTCCCTGTTTTCAGCCGAGCCTCCTCATCGGGGAGAATGGGGGGAAATGCGGGAGACAGAAGACAGAGCCAATCGAACCCAATTGGGGCTCCAGAAAGTCCCGACCGGTGTTCGTTGGTCGAACGAAGCGATCCATGATGATCTTTGCTGCGTGGAACGCAGTGCATGTCGATCGGCTCCCAATTCGGTGTCACGTGACGATCTTCCAGAAAGGACGGCCCCGTTTTTGGACGCAGAAAAATCGGGTGGGCTTTTGGGATGCGGCTTTGAACCAGCGACGCCATAGTATCGTTGCTTCCGGGTGACACGACGACAGGGCCGGCCACTTCTCCCCTACAACGCCCCCAACCATTCGCTGACAGCAATGTCCTTTTCACGAATTGCGCGGCTGCTGTCGCCGGCGGTCGTGCGCGGCGCCGCAGCCACCACCACCAACCAGGCGTCCTCCGTCTCGTCGCTCACGACCGCCCTCTCAGCACTCCGTATGAAGCAGGGCACCGCCCTCCAGCAGCAGCAGAAGCGCGTGTTCTCGCTGGCGACAGCGACAGGGTCCCCGCGGGTCGTCTCCTTGACGGCGGCCGCCACCCGCCCGACCGCCCCGGCCGTGCAGCGCCGGTGCCAGCACGAGCACCATCAGACGCGCGGCATGAAGGTGCACAGCTCGGTCAAGCGGCGGTGCGAGCACTGCAAGGTATGTCGGGGGCCGAGCCGTTTTTGTCGTTAGAACACTGGGCGACCGGAGGCTAACCAACCGGCTGCGCCGTCTCGCTCACAGGTCGTCCGACGGAAAGGCGGCAAGAGGCACAAGGGGTACATGTACATTATCTGCCCAGCGAACCCCCGCCACAAGCAGCGCCAAGGCTGAGCGGCGGAGGGCATACGATTTTGCAGAGCGCCCGAGGGAGGGGCGGAGGGAGCAGCGGCGTGAGCTTGTACGATACCACGAGGAGGAGGGGTCTGGACTGCCGTGGCACGGCGGTGGCGCACGTAGACGCCGTTGTGGTTGCAAAGGACACGGGAATAGACATCACTATATATAACAAGCAAACATCACATGCAAAAGAGGGCGCAAAGAGAGACAAATCGCGCACGGCCTGTTCGGATTGCTGCATGTTGGGTTCCTGTGCCTGCTTCTGTGACGACCCAAGACACCCTGGATGGCCTCGGGCTACAGGCCCACAATGTACCGCTCCGTGTTTTCCCACTCCGTCTTGCCCGTCGAGATGAGGTACCGAATGTGCGTCTGTCGGGTTAGCCAAAGTGCGAGGGAGGTGGGGGGGCGGGAGAGAGAGGGGGGGGGGGGGGGGGGAGGACGCACCAGGTCGGTCACGCCGCGGTGCCGCTCAAACTCCTCGCGCGCAAAGCGCCGGGTCTCGCCGCGCGTCGCCGGGTCGCTGATCTGCCGCGTGCCGCGCACAATCGTGCGGTAGAGTGCCAGGGCGCGCGACCGCTGCAGGAAGTGCTCGAGGCCAAGGGCGGCTTTGCCTCCGAGGCGGGACGGGCGGCCGGCACCGAGGCCGGCACCGGGGCCGGTGGCAAAGGTCCTCCGGACGGCAGCAGCAGACGACCGCAGGCAGGCGAGTCGGTGCATGGGGCGTTGTTGGGGGCGTCGTCGGGGGGGACGTCTGCAAGTGCTTCCTATGGCCCGGTCAAGGACGGAGGCCGAGTCTGTGCCGCGTGGATCTGCGCACGCATTGGTTCGTGTGCGTGGCGGATATCTTGTGTCTTGCGTGCCCGAGCGTTCGTTGGCTGGCCTTTGTGGTCTCTGAGCTTCTGCGCGCCTGTTTTTTTTTTTTTGCCCAGCCCAGTCCCGAGGATTTGTTAATAATAGCGGGCCTGCCCAGTTGTCTTTAGTGGGCCGCCCCAGGAGCGCCCGCGCCCATCCCGCGCCCTACGCATACAAGGCTGCCCCCGCGCCGGACGGATCTTGGGCGTCAAAAGCAACAGGGGCCCAGTGACACACACAAATGGCCCACCCTCGCCTCGACACGGCCCCAATCCCGACTTTTATAGAGAGAGAGACAGAGATAGAGAGAGGGTAGCGAGAAAGAAACAGACATACAGGGAGAGCCGAGGGCGCGCGCCGTCTCGCATGGCCGTCACCAAGCGCCGCCGGGCCGTCACGAGCCCCATTGAGACGGCGAACGAGAAGACAGACGCCGAGTTTGTCCGTGCATACCTCGAACCCGGGTGAGTGCGAGCAGAAGCGATCCTGGCTCGAAGCGGAGACGAGGGCGATGGTTGCAACCCAAAATCAGGAGCCAGAACAAAAAACAAAACCTTGCTGACGACCGGGAAGCGCCCCCGACCTGGCTCCGTGGACGACCGCGTGGACGCATCCGCGGACCGGCCAGGCGTACAGCCTCGGCCTGGCACGGTCGGCCTGCGTCGGTGAGGCGGCACTCGACGCGTGCTATGCGCTGATCGAGCAGACCAGCCGCGCCGACTACGAGGCGTCGACCCAGTCGTGGCGGCCGGCGCACAAGCGGGAGGAGATGCGGGAGAAGGACCTGCGGTACATTGTTGTGCGCGAGCTCACCACCGCCGGCGGCGGCAGCTCTGCCGAGGACGGCGACGCGCATGGGCACCCCCCCCCGGTCGCCTTCGCCTCTCTCATGCCCACCTACGAAGCCGGCCAGCCCGTCGTCTACTGCTACGAGATCCACCTGCAGCCGCACCTCCGGGGCACCGGCCTCGGCGCACTGCTGCTCGGCTTCCTGAGCATCGTCGCCCACAATCTGCCGCCCGTCGCCAAGGTGATGCTCACCTGCTTTGTGTCCAACACGCACGCCCTGCTCTTCTACCGCAAGCAGGGCTTTGCGACCGACCCGACATCGCCCGCGACGCGCACCCTGCGCGGCGGCAAGACGGTCGTGCCGGACTACGCGATCCTCAGCAAGCCGGTGGTGCGGTCCCCGGCCCAGGTCGAAGGGAAAGGACACGAGGGCTGAACGGGACAGTGGAGGGGGGGGGGGCACGAGGACAGGTAGCGAAAGATGGAAAGATGGAGAGAGTGCCACCGACCGCGGCTGGCCGTTCTGTCGGCCTGGTATGTGCCGGCCTGGTGTATGCCGGCCCACTCGTCCGCCCATCCTCTCGCTCCCCCTTACCGAGTTTCCGCATTCTATTCCGTCGCCGGCAACCAATTCTAGCCGAGTCGCGGTGCAAAACAGCCCAGTGATCGGCACGCTGGTAGAGCTGCATGCTCCGTCGCTTCCCACGCCCGGCAGAGGTCGCAGTGCGTCTGCCTCCCCTCGGAGCACATACATGCATTGCAATGATACAGCACTTCTTCTCCACCTTTCTTTGTCGTCGTAGCTTGGACAACCTGTGCAAGAGAGAGACGTCTTGTCCGTCCGTCGACTCCGGCCTCTGCTGCCCTGGGCATCCCTTCCGCGGCTTGGGCGCCCGCGCCTCGTCTGACCTCGAACACGCCACCGTACTCAAATGTGCAAGGGGAGCTTTCTCTTTCTATTTTTTAACAGAAAATACACTCTTCTGTTTTTCAGGCGTCGACGACTCGCGTCACAGATCTCCTACACCGTCCTTTTCACTTATGTAATCTCTGTTGTGGCCGCAGGCGGAAGCTAGCCGAACTCGGGCACTCCGACGCTGCGGGCTCGAAAAGTAGTGCCGCCGATTCGCCGATCCTCCTCCCGATGGACCATCATCACCCTCCCTCCCTCCTCCTCTCGCCTTCCTCTGGCTTCTCGTCTCCATCCCGTCGGACCATACCTCTCCAGCCCTCTTGTTTCGCTGCTTTTCTGAATTCCTGAACGCTTGCATAGTGGCCCGGCGAACAACCCGAGCAGCAAGGCTACGCGGAGGACGAAGGCTTCAACGTTTAGCAACAACGAAGCGAGTACTGGGACCTCATCTGTCTCTGCTGCACACCCGGCCCGAGCCAATATGACTGCGGGTGAGACAGCCGCGCCCGCCGCAGAGGCGGCGTTCACCGGCGCACCGGTGCAGGTGGTCTTTGACGGCTTCCTGTTCGACATGGACGGCACCATCATCGACTCGACCGACGCCGTTGTCAAGCACTGGCACGCGTATGTTTTTTTTTGGGGGGGGGGGTCACCTTCTAGGATGTTTAGCTGCTGCGAGAAACACTGAACCCCCACTAACCAAGACGCCCACCTGCCGCGGGCGTTCTGCAGAGTCGGAAGCGAGATCGGTGTCCCGCCCGAGGTCATCCTCGAGACATCGCATGGGCGTCGGAGCATCGACATTCTCAAGATCCTCGCCCCAGAGAAGGCCAACTGGGAGTGTAAGTGGCTCGCTGCTGTTGATGGTTAGGAAGCGGGAGGGGAGAGAGGGGGAGGGGGGGGGGGGGCGGGGGGGGGGCGTCAAACTGTCCCGCACCACTAACGTCCCCTCCAGATGTGTGCGAGATGGAGGGCCGGCTGCCCAAGCTGTACGGCGAAGACGCCGTCGAGATCCCCGGCGCCCGCGCCTTGCTCGACGCGCTGCGGACCCGCCACGTGCCCTGGGCCATTGTGACGTCGGGCACGCAGCCGCTCGTCAACGGCTGGCTGCGCGTGCTGGGCCTGCCCCGGCCCGCCCACCTCGTCTCGGCCGAGTCCGTCGTCAACGGCAAGCCCGACCCGGCGTGCTACGCCATGGGGCGGCAGGCCCTGGGCTTGGATGCGGCCGCCCCCCACGTCCAGGAGCAGGACGTCGTGCTGGTGCTGGAGGACAGCCCCGCCGGCATCCACGCGGGCAAGGCCGCGGGCTGCAAGGTGCTCGGCCTCGTGACGAGCCACACGGCGCAGCAGGTCGCCGCGGCGCAGCCCGACTGGATCGTCAAAGACCTGGAGTCGGTGCGCGTGGTGGCGGTCGAAGCCCAGGCCAATGGCAGCGTGCGTACAACGCTCGAGTTTTCCAACTTGCTTGTGCTGCCCGCGAAGGCGTAGTTTGAGAGAGTAGAAGGAGGGAGGGGGCTGGCTCAGCATGGCAGGAGTTTTTTTTTTTTTTTGATTTGGTTGCTTTCAGATAGAGACTCACCACCAAGGGACCAATCCATCAGGAGTTCGGGACCGACCAGCCACAGAATGCACTGCGCCGTGTGTTCGGCTTGCAATGGCCTGCGCGGCGTCTCCCTGTGTCTACGGACAGCAAAGACGTATCTCACAAATACCAAACACGACTCCTCTTTCTCTCGTTCCAAGGTTTCCCTCTCTCTGTCTCTGACCGTCTCGTCCTATTCCAAGTGAGGTAGGGGCAAGAAGCCCCGGCACGTACAAACACACACACACACACACACACACCCCTTCCGTGAGCCCCTCTGTGCCGGCTGTGTTCAGGCCGCGTTCGACTGCAGGGAAAAAGGAAGGGAAAGACGAGCAAAACATGTATGCAACACCACGCGCACATCCGACGGCACGTCTTGAAGGGTAAGAAGGCGTGTCGTGAAGAACTGAAAAGAATGGCAGTAACAGAAGAAAAAAGCCCACATGTTTTTTTTTTTTTTTGGTCCCTAGCTTTTTGATATTTTGTATTTCGTATAATATTGGGTTTCGTATATAGGGTATCGTATCTTGCAAGAGAGAATTTGCAAGACTCGTCTTTTCTCACATTGCGTTTCTTTGCCCCTTTCCCCCGGTAAGGTTCCCTTTGCCCATCCAGTTTGAAAAACGTAATATCATCTCCCCCTTCCCCCCAAGACCCCCTCAGTTCCCGCAGGAAAAAAAAAAAAAAAAAGACAATGAAATCCCACTTCACATATTGCCCATTAGATTTCCCGAGCGCGCCTTTTAGTCTCTTCACGCCTTCCCATGATTGCAAAAAAAAAAGAAAGAAAGAAAAAGGTAGACAGGGGCGGCAGGCCCATCCTCCGCCCCTCCAAAAAAAAAGAAACAAAAACCCACCGAAAGAAAACGCCATTAAGGAAATATAGTAGTACAGAAACAGCATACACACACCCCCTACCCTGAGAACATCAGAGGACCGGGCCAAGCACGAGCATCCTTTGAAGAGGGAGAAAGGGGACGAAAAAAAGGGGGGAAAGTAGTGTACAGGGGACCTTTGGCGATGTGAGAGGTGGCGCAAGGGGGAGGGGGGGGGGCCAAATCGCCGAAGGAACAAATTAGAAAGGGGGGCATCCCCTTCGCAAACCACCTTTATTTGCTGGCCGAAAAGTCCTGCGGCGTCACGTTCGGGGTGAACTGGAACTGCTTGTTCTTGGAGTAGCCGGGAGACGATTTGGCTGACGATCCTGGCAGCATGTACGACTCGCCGGGGAAGGTGTAGTCTGCCTGGCTCGAAGCGCCGACACCACTGCCGTGCAGGCGCACTGGGCAGTAGCCGGGCTGGCCGAGCGGCTGGCTGACGGACGGCGTCGGCGGCTGGCTGTTCACAATGTATGATGGTGCCGCCTGCATCAGAGGAAACTCGTCCGAGCCAAAGCTGCCGAGGCTTGGCGTCAGCAGGGCCTCGTCGTGGGGTACAAAGGCGGCCCAGGACGCCTCAATCGCCGCGCGGTGGTCTGCGTGGGTTGGCCCGGCAAATCTGGTCTCGGCGAAGCCGGGCGTGCCCGGGGGGGTCTTCAACGTAGGCTCGGTGCCAAAGTACGGGTGATGGTGTTGTTGTTGTTGTTGGAGGTGTTGGTGGTGGTGCTGGCTCGAGAGAGTACCAGCACCATAGGAAAGGGGCAGCTCATCGTCCGACGAGCCGTGGCCCATCGGTGCCGCCGCTGTCACGCCGTGCTGGACGGGCGTGAGAGTCGCGTCGCTCAGCATCACCGGAGATACGCTGCTGCTCAGGGACCGCACAAGCGGGACGCCGCCTGCCGCTGCCGCCGTCGCCGTCTGCAGCGACTGCAGCAGCGCCTCCTTATGCCGCTCAAAGTAGAGCGGCGACCGAGGCGCCCCCGCGCCGGGGACGCCAGGCTTCTGGATCCGGCTAGACGACAACAGGCCGCTGGACGAAGCAATGCGGCGGATGGGGGCCGGGCCCTCGATGCGCTTGCTAATCTGGTCCACGCCGGTCTTGGGGCCAAACGCACCGCCGCTTCGGAACGCCATTGAGTTGAGCATGGCGGGCGCGCCCTTGTTTCGTCTCGTGGCAATGTTGGCAGGCGGTGGCGGGGACTTGAAGCGAAGGTCGGCCGACATTGCGGACAGAGACGCGGACAGGGATACGGACACTGGCGAGTGAGCCGAGCCGGGGGACGACTTCTGTACCTCGCACGACGGCATCACAACCAGGTCCTGGTCGAGCTGCGACGGGACGGCGTTGTCCACACCCAGAAGCTCCGCCCGGAAGGAGCCCACGTGTGCCATCACAGACTCCATGCCCATGGCCGTGGTGAAGGGCACGTACGCATCGAGCGATGGCTTGAAATCCTGCCCAGCGGACGCCTGGTCGGCACTAATGCTCCCAGGATGTGGTGACGCGTGTGTGCTGAAGCCACCGTGGGCGTGGGCGGCGTGCGAGGTCAGGAACCCGTTCATGGCGGATGCATACGCCGGATCGCCACTGCTGACGGGGGGGAAGACGAGCGACTTGGGGGACGGGTATTCTTCGGTCGACGGGGGCAGGCCGTGCGCGACGGAGGAGGCCTTGGCGGCTGCAGCATAGTACGAGAGGTGCGGCTGCTGCTCGGTGGCCGGGAAGGTTGCTGACGACGCTCGGAGAGGCATGCTATGGTTCCTCGAGCCGTAGTACTCGCTCACCACGGAGTCCTCCTGGTGATCAGAAGGTGACGACGCTGTCGGGGACACGTCGTCGCCGAGGCCTCTGGGGTCTGCATCACGCCGCAGCATCTGCTTGGCTTTGGCACGTCTGTTCTGGAACCAGTTCTGTTGGAAGAGACACAGGGGTCAGCACACCTCCCTAGAAAGCATTGCACGGACACAACAAAAGAAAAGAAGCAGAAGGGGGGGGGAAAGGGGGGGAGGGAACATCAAGGGGAGTTGGTTACATTTATTCTGGGATTGTCAACCTTTAGGAGATCAGCAATCTCCCGTTTCCTTTGTGATGACGGCTTGGGGTTCTTCTGGAACTCGTTCTCGAGTAGCTGGACCTCGTCCTTGGCCAGTCTCGGCTTCGGGTCGTTGTGCTTTGAGACCTGCGCCATGGCCTGGACGTCGTTCATCCCGCGGTGGTGGGGAGGCATCTGGGGCATCATGAATAGGGGATCGCCGTTGTACGGAAACGTGAACGTATGTCTCGGCCGGTTCAGTTCATTTGGGCGAGAAGGCATTGCGCCAAAGGGAAGTCCCATCTGCATCTGGGGCACCGCCTGCATCATCGCCGTGTAGTCCATGGTGGTAGCTGTGGGCGGTGCACTTTTGCGGAAAGTGAGCCACGGCAGACAATTGCGAAGCAAGAGTCTCGTAGGGAGTGCAGAAGACCGTTCGTGGTGGCGGGGTGGTGTACACACGCACACACGGGGTGCACCTCTTTTGCTCTGGAGACGGGTACGGTGTAGGTGAGAAAGGGGGTGGCGCTGTTGTGATATGATCGGTGTGTGCCCCTGGGCAAAGAGAACAATCAGATGGGCTGGACGGTGATGAAAGACGAGTTGGTTCTGGGCTCCAACACGAGGAAGCAAGGCCCCCGTCCAAGAAAGGGCTGAATTAATGTGTTGCGGTTCTTCGGGGTGTCAAGACTTGTATTGACGTGGGGTGGTGTGCTCGAGGGATGTGGATGTGGGTGTGGGATGGATCTCTTCCTTTCAGAGTGTTGTCAACGAGAGAGGGTTGAGGAGAGGGTGTGCACGTCTCTCTTTTCTTTTGGTGTTGTATGTTGTCAAGAAGGGGTCAGACGGAGAGCAAACTGGGATCAGATTGGGGGAGGGGGGGGGGAAGAAATAGAAGAAGAAGAGAGAACAAAAGAGGAAAGGATGAAAAGAAGCAAGAAGACGGGGGAGGACAAGGGAAACGAAGATGTGGACGGAGCCTAGTATAAGAATATAAAGTGTGTTAGACGGAATGGGCATCGGCCTGACCAACACGGCAGAAGGCACTGAGGCGAGGCCCTGGGCTGAACGAGAGGGGGACAAGCGGCTGAGACAAGCAAAGATGAGCTGTTGCCGTGAATGTGAGGGTCGAAGAGCACACCCCCCCCGGCTCAACGAGTACTCGTACTAGTCGTAGCCCCGAATTAACAGCAGAAGGGAAAACGGAGAGAACGGGGGGGGGGGGGTGTAGTCCGTACACGTTGAAAGAAACAGGGTCAGGGGGGGTGGGACAACGGTGGGTGTGCCGCCGACGAAGAGTTGTGCAGACATCCGGTCTTTGCCCCCTGTATGGGTCCTGTGCGGCACGCTCCAACGAAAGCACAGCAAGCTAAACAATGACTGCGGATTTACGTCGTAGCACTGCTCCGTGCGTCGGATTTGTCTTGTCTTTTGACGGCTGTCAAGCATGTCGTGCGCTACGCTTGCGTAGGATTCATTGTGGAGAGGGAGGTGTCGTGAATGACAGGGAAAGAAATACCTGTGGTCCTGGCAGGAGAAGGGGGGAGGGGGGTCGCTGAGAACGAGAGGAAAGGGATGCGTTGAAAGCGAGAGGAATGAATCAAAAGAAAACAAAACGTGCAGCGGTGGGCAGTGTCGTCGTACAAGTCGAGGCAGAGCAGGGGAAGAGGATCGAGCGCTGCAACCAACAAACAGAAGAAGACGTTGCAACGCGCCCAACGAAAAGTGATCGCGAAGCATTCCAAGACCGTGAGGAACACGGGGAGCTGCTCCTTGCTTTTGCCGGTTGACTTACACGGCGCATCGCTGAACCCATTCCTTTCGTTTCCCGCGTCTGATTTGTTCCTCAACGAAAGGAAGGGGGAGATAAAAGGAAGAAGGAGGGGGTGGTGGTCAGCGTTTCGTTTTTCCTCTTTTCCTTTCTTCACAAGCGCCGTCCGTCCGTTTCTTCTAACAACCCCCCCCCCCCCCCCCCCCCGTTTTCTTTCTTTTCCCCTCCGTCAGTTCTCACACCTCCGGGCTCGACCCACACAACTCCACTCCGGTGCAGGACAGTACTCGTACTTGTAGTCTGTACCTGTACGAGTACATGCACGTCCGCTGAACATTGTTGCGGCTGCCCTGCACCAGCCGTTACCTGTACTCGCACACGCGGTGTAGGTAATGTATCTTACAGAGTGCCCCGGGCTGAGTGGCGGCCAACAGCGTGGGCGTCGTCTCCGTTTTCGGGTGCGCGGCGGCGCGCTGGCCGGCTTGTGCAATCGAGTCGGGCGACAGGCGACAGGGCGACAGGGCATGTGCATTTCGAGCAATTGCATACGTCGTATTTGTTTACCGCGCATGCTCGCGCTCTGGCGTTGCGTCTCGAGAGGTGCCTCGGACATCGTGTCTTGCTCTGTATGGAGTACAAACGTCGTGTGGCCGGCCGTCCGCCTTTTTCTTCCCCCAAGGTGTGGGTGGATAACGTTTGTTCAGCAAGGGGAGACCAAGCCCCCTGTTCGGCGACCAGCAGGCACCAGGGTGGATGGGGATTGGAGGAAAGGACGAAAAAAGAGGAGCCCGACAAGAAGAGGAGCCGAGGAGACGCCCACAAAGAAGGCCAGCGCTTTATTTTCTTTCGTTTTGGCGTCTCTGGCCCGTACTCCGTACTCCGCACGATACTCCTCTTTATGTTAGGCTCAGGAGAGAAGTAAGAGCTATTATCTGGCACGAAAAAGGGGAGGACGAAAGTGCGGGTCTTTCTTTTCCTTGTGCCTCCCTCGGCAAGCTGTTTTCTTCGTTTCTTCAGCGGGATTTCTTTTTCTCATTTGCTTCGAATGGCTGACAAGTGAAGAGCCGAGACGCGGCCTCCCCCTTTCCTCTGCCTGTTCCCGCTCTGCCGCTGGAAGGGTAGGGGGCGGGGGGGCGGGAGGAGGAAAGGAGGCGCGTCGTCCGGAACACAGGGCACGCAAGTCTTTGCTGGCCATCTTTCCGCAGCTTTCGCAGCAGTCGCAGCAGTCGCCGGAAAGGGTGGGGGGAACGGTTCCGGGCCCACCTCTCGGATCCTTGGAAGCAGTCACCGCTTGTGTCTCCCTCATGTCAGCTGTCCCACGCCAACGAGACACAGGACAACATCACCCAAGACCACGGCCAGGCTTGCTGGCCTCGGGGACGTGTCCTCGTTCTCTGTACGTCGTAAGCGTACAAGCACGACGAACTCGTAGTTGGGATGTTCGGGGTTCGAGACAAGGCCTGCCTGGCCTGCCTGGCCTGCCTGGCCTGCCTGGCCTGCCTGGCTTGGGTATCTGTCTCGGTCTGTGTCTCGTGGCATGCTGTGTTGTCGATTTGCTCAGAGACATGCTAGGAGGGGATGATCATCTCCCAATATGAGCATGGCCAGGCTTCCGGTGCCGCACCGTCCCCCCTGCACGGCTGGGGGCCCGTGGCGCTTTGGGCTGGGTCTGCCGTCTCGTTTCGCTTCCGCCCCGTTGCCTTTTCCTCTTGTTCTCCAGCACCAGCAGCTTCTGGGTTCTGCAAGTCGCATTGGAGACCCAGCCAAGCCCCCAGAACACATGGCAACTGGCGCTAAGGCGCTGCGTAAGGGGAGCAGGTATGCAGAGCCAGGCCCAGGACAGATGGAGACGGGGGAAGGCAGGGGACGGCGCAGGGGGAAAAGGTCGGCCATCTTGGCTCTGCGCCACCTCTCCCCCCACCCCGGCCCCTCATCGCCACCAGTCTGCTCCAGCCCAACACTGTGATTTCTGCGTCACTGCTTGGGTGCACGACGTATCTTACAAGTCCTCGCACTCAGTAGGTTGCTCCATGCCCGGTGGCGTCTTTCCTGCCGTGGAATATACGACGTATATGTACGGTGTCTTACTGCCCGGCAGTGCGTCCAGGCCTGAGATGCTTTTGTTTCGTGCGCGTTCTTCCTACTACTTTTCTGTGCGCTCGAGGCCCGCCGGTGTGTACGAGGTCGGAGTACTGCGTTGGCCTGGCCCGGGACATCTCCCTTCGTCCTGTCTTCTGTTTTCTTTTTCCCTGTTGGCTACCGACGACAGAGAATGTCTCGGGATACAACGCTGGGGGGAAGGGGAGGGAGGGGCGGCGCACGGGATGGGGACGACGTGGTCGTACGAGTACGAGTACGAGTAGTGTTCAGCTCTGATCGTGTTCACGACGGTGCGCGTTTTCGCCTTGGCGGTTCCGGGGAGTTTGTCAACTTCTGCTGCTGTTCTCGCCCCGAGTAGTTGTATCTTAATACTCGTGCGTACGACGTATCTGTCAGCATCCCTTCTCTTGTCGCTTCGTCAGGGCAAAGTGGGCCGGGAAGGGGAGGGGCCTCATGAACAACAACAGCAAAAAACGTGTGAGTGGGCTGCAGCGCAATTTCACAGAAGAAAGAAGAAAGAAGAAAAAAAGGAGAAGCGGAAGGCTGCCGCCGCAAGACGCTGTACTCACTGAAGGGCACTAATAATAGCTGCTACCCACTTCTAGGGCACCCCCCTGACCGTTGAAATGGGCTTGTAAAAGGCGTGCAGCGACAGTGCATTGCATACGTCGTATCTTACTTGGACCTTGGTTGGCAAGCGCGTCGTACTCCGAGACATCGACGTCGTCCAATGTTGCGCTGCAGTCGACGAGTGATGCAAGGAGAGAGATGGTTGGAGAAGAAGGGGAGAGAGAGGGGAGGGGGGGGGGGGGTGAGCCCCCTCCCCAAGGAGATTGTGGTGGTGGGCGGTCCTGTCGCTGCCGCCGTGCTCGACAATTGAGTGCTGGCGGGACGGCAGGGGCGACGGAAGAAAAACGTGTGTGGGAAGGCGCAAAGGGGACAACAGACAAGGGCAGAGTAAAATGAGCACTTGCGGGGGAGGTGCGGCCGGCGGTGACGGCGAGGGGGAAACGTGCATTGGTAATTACGCAGTAATCACACACGAAAGACGAAGAAAAGCGCACCGAAATTAGCGGCGCCTGTGCCGCTGTGGCTGCGGCCCATTTCGGCATTTGCTGCCCGTGCCCTCCGGCCTTGCTCGCACTGGTTGGAGACCATCCCAATCCCACGTGAAGAGGATGATGGTAGCAATCCGGTTCTGCTGAAAGAGCCGTGAGTGTTGTTTCCCTCCCAGGCAAGACACCGGTCTCGAGGAAGGAGCAAGGAGGAGAAAAGCGACATCTTCGGCAGGCGCTGGGTATCAGATTGCGTTGGCAAAGGGAAAGAGCAAAGGGCGCCTGCGAAAGGCGCCCCTTCCCCCCCTGCCCCGCCCTTATGCAGGCCGCAATTGGGCTGTCCATCCAACCCAGCCATGTCATCACAGTGATGCATTCCGTGGACTGGACACGTATTTAACCTGCATCAAATGTCATCTGTGGGCGTTAAGCATGCTCCTCGTATCTTGCATACTCCGTACCGCCATGAGCATGTCACCAACGGCAAGATGCTTTCATTCGTCCGAAACAGGACTGTTCATGAGGCGCGAGGGACAGCCCTGCCAGTTGTAGCCTGGTCAGGACATTGCCGCCGTCGTCCGAGAGACCGTCGCATGACAGCGTTGCACGCCTACGGAGTAGTGACGAGAAAGGCACAAGCGACGCGGGGGGGCTTTTGTTTGGGCCGCCTACGACGTGTTGCGGACCACCGTACTTTCCACGGGCAACAGAGGCAACAGCACAGAACGGAGTGGGAGTGGGAGCGGGAACTGCAGATCTGCTCCGTTTTACGGGACGGGCGCTCAGGCACCACTCTCCCTTTGCAAAACGTCCGTTCGTCTTGCGAACAGTGGGAGCGGCCGTGCTTGCCGAAAAGGGCAATAAGACAGGAAGGTTCTAGCCTTATTACGTATCACTCCGTTTCCAGGTCAGTCTGTGGACCCTCCCTGCCGGGTAAGGCTAATGGGACGGTGTGTGTATCTTATCTTACCACACAGAGCCCAAAATACGACTTCTTACTGGGCAAAGCTACCTTTTTAGGTACAGGAGCCCCCTGCAGCGCCCTCCTCCGTACCACGGCAGCCCCTGGGAGCTCGCTGGAGCTCCCAAGGCTCCTAAAAAAGCCCGCGCAACGCAACGCACAGAGATTGTTGCTAATCTGAGCCTTTCACACCCTCTTTGCTTGTACTCCGTAGATTTGGTCCTTTTTTTTTTTGCTCTCCTTAAGCTCACAAACAGAAACCAGAGCGTTGCCGATCGAAAGGGTCCAGATCCTGCGCGCCACAAATACAGGTAAGATACAAGTAAGATACGCTGGGCCAGCCTTCCAGAGGACATGCGCGCCGAGGGCTGGGACGGTGGGTATTGTGTATTGACCAATGAACGGTCTTCTGTGGCTCCACTCTGACCCGGGACGACCAGATATACAACATCTCCGGCACACTCGTATCTTTACTTGACGTTGTTTTTCCCCTCCTCTATCTCCGCGCCGTATCTGCTGCATCTGCTGAACCCCCTTACATTACTCGTCCCCGCAAGATACGAGTACGCCGTATCGTGCGAACGTACTCGGGTGCAGTTACGTCGCGCGCCTGGTCCCCCCTAGTAAAGCGCCTTCTCGGTCGCTGACATGGGGCACCCGGTACTTTACACCACATCCGAGCTTTTGGTCCTTTTTTTTTTGTCTTTCTCCGTGTCTTTTCTCCTCTCCCTGTCGGTCGTCTTCACCGTTGATCTCGATGACAAGACAAAGGCGTGGGAAACTATGCCACGTAAGAAGCAAGTACAAGTATCTTACAAAGTGACGGGGGGCGGGGAGGTGGACAGTTGTCCGTCTCCGTGCGCATGCGTAGTTGGGGATGGGCGCCTGCAACTCGAGCAGGGGAGCCCTCACTTTTGCATGACGCCTCCGATCACGAGCACCTTGCCCGTCACGACAATCGCACAAAGAACATGTAAAAAAAGGACACAGGAAGCAAACCCGCGTGACGCTAAGGACGCGCTCGCCGGGCTTCTCTTCCAGCCGGGTGTTGCGCGACCGGCCCAGGCCCAGGCCCTCGCAGTCTCGTCTCTACCCTGTTCTTCTCGACTTTCTTTCTGAGGGCGGCGTCAAGGGTGTTTTTTTTTTTTTTGCTTTTTTTTACTTTTTTTGCTTTTTGCTGTTTTTTTTTTCCCAGCCCAAAATTCAAGGCGTATGATAAGGTCCAAGGATAATGTGGCTGTGGAGTGACACTCTTCATGAAATCGTTCCGCTGTACCCCGTACTAAGATATGACTCAGCGAAGGGGGCAGGTTCTTCTTCTATTTCTTCCCCCAGGTAAACCGGTATGAAGCCCGGGTCCGGCAAGAGTCTCGTTCTCACCGACGTGCCGAATCCGGTTCCGCCTTTGCTACTCTACAAGGAGCCCGAGAGGCTCAGGAAAAGATAAAAGAACAACCCTCCGTCGTCGACGCCCATATGATTCTTGCTGGTTGTTCTATCAACCTCGTCAACTCCGAAAGTCCTTGTGATGGAGTTTCTGGGAGACGGGGTTTCCTTTGTCTTTCTCTGCCAAGCCTGTTGTTGTTGGGGCTCCAGCTGGAGGGGGGGTCTCTGGCCGGTCCTTTGTCTTTGAATGAGGTTCCGATCTGCGTGCCAGACAAAGGCGGACGAGTCATCACCAGCGCTCTGGACCGCTTTCTCTTTGCTGCATTCGGCTTCGCCAAAGAGGCAGAGCCGACATGGCACAAAAAAAGAGAGCAAAAGGCAGGCTCTAGATTTCTCGATGTTGTCGAGGGGAAAATGAATGGTGCCACGTCCCGAGCACGGAATTATTCCCCTGTACTCCGTACATCTCCACATATGGTATTTCCACAGAATTGCATTTTTGTCGAGTCGTTTCCCCCTTTGGTATCTTTAATACGTCGTATTCCGACGGTACTCTCTTGCTCTCGACCCCTTTACCCCGCGTAATCTGCGGCCAAGAAAACCAAAAGGCCCCCCCCCCCCTACGTTTTTTCCTGATTTTAGTTTCTAGACCTTTTTCATGAACAAAGTACCGACCATCGTCTTCCACGTATTTTGTGTATTTTGACTGCTGTGCTTGCGGGTACAAGTCATCCTCTCCGTACCCAGCAAGCCGGTACCTTTTATGCCGACTGGAGGAGAGGCTCGGCCGATCCCCTTGACTTTTCCCTGCGCCGAAAGCATCATACATCTTAACATGGAGCCGCAGGCATTTATCACTGGGAAAAGAAAGGCGCGGGCATGACAATTGTGCCAAGCGCTGTCAGTCCTCTGCCTGCCCACCCACACTTTCAATCAAGGGAGGCGGCGAGCGAGCCGATAAGTCACATGACCGTAGGCGAGTCGACATTTTGTCTCAGTCCGTATTATTAGTGGCCCCGTTTAGAGTTTTTCTCGCAGTGGGCCTTCTTACATAAGATTTGGAGTGCAATATGCGCCGAGCATTGCACAAGGGATCCACTTTGAACAACACAACTTGAGTAAGAAAAGGGCAAGGCGGGAGGCCGCCAACCTCCGCCCGTGAAAATCCACAACGTTGGTACCGTTGCGCAACCCCCCTTCTTTCCACAGGATCATACGACGTTCTGCTGCAGGGTGAGGAATACGACGTATCCGGAGAATACGACGCACTCGTCTGCTTTACGACGTACGAGTATGCTGTCGTTGCGGTCTGTCGTCGTACTCGGGGTTCTAGAAGACTTCTCTCCACCTGTCTCTCCTTCTTTCCCCAGATTAATGGCCCGCGGCCATTGCCTCGTGCACTCGGTGTAAGATGCGTCGTAGCTTGCAGGAAAGCAGAGGGCCTGGCGGATTCCTTCGGCTTCTCAAACATCTTGCTGCCTGATTTATAGGCTGCGATTGATGGCATCTGCATCCCATCACTCAAAACGGAAGCATCGTTAAAAGGGTGAAGAGCGATAATGAAGAATAAGAAAGTAAAAAGGACGATGTACGCTCACGCGTCGTACGAGAGTACTTTGTAAGATACGATAAAGATATCTTATTCTGCTACGAAGAAGTCCCAGGCCTCTGTTGCCTTCTTTCTTGCTCGGGTCTGTAGTGACAGCTCCACTGTGGAGAGCGGGGGAGGCTGCGACCGCATAGCAGGCCCGCTACGACGTCCAGCGTCGGAGTGCCAGCCAGTCTGAGCAGCTCCCAGCTTTAGCCCTAATGCAAGCTGTGCGGAGTACGGAGTACGTCGTATGCAAGGGGAGGCAGTGGACAAACTGGAAGGTCCAGTCCCTCCAGCTGACCTGGGCTCGAGCACAACCTGGTAGAAAGCGGGCCAATTCGCTTATCGTGTCCTCCTATTGGTACAATCGAGCGATGCTCATTTTGCTCGTGCACAGCTTCGCCGCCTGTTCGTCGCCTTTTCGCTCGTTTGTGGTCTTTTTGGCAGAAACCCCTGTTCTGGGGCAGGCCAGCCGGTGCCTCCTTGTCCAAGGCCAGAGCCAGGAATGCGGCGAGACGACGGCGTGTCTTTTCCTGCCTCTGAACAGTCTGTCCGTAAAAGGAAACTCCCCTGTTTATATCCCGGTGGTGTTATGACTATCTACGAGTACAGTAATAATATGAGGACGTCGGACGTACGCGGCATCCTCCCCTATTCTGCGCTATCTATCATCCGAGCCCTCCCCCCCGTTCGTGCTCTGCCAGCCCTGTCGAACGGTCTGGGCCGCTTTTCTTCTGTGAGGGGGGAAGGGAGGGAGAGCGTGGTGTGTCGATCTCCTTCACGGGCTCTGGGTGCATGATACAATGCGTTGGGCGATCACCCGCGTACGATGCAAGGACATGGTATCTTCCCCCCATTTGCTATGCTCTGCAACGATCGCTGCTTTTCGAGTTGCCGGCCTCTCTCAGCTAGTCTCACGATCTCACTGTTTATCAGAGGCGCCACAGTTGAAGATGTGCTGGGGCCATCCTGAAAATGTGCCGGTAAACTGTGCCCGTGCCTTGTTTCCATCATGTCCAGCCGCCGCCAGCAATCAACAGTTCTCGGGCAACGGGACTTTTCCGCTCAAATATGATGACAACTCCCCCGTGACTTTGACGTGTATGCCCACACCCCCCCAAAAAAAGGAATGTCTTACTCATTATTCCCAGAAAAATAGAACGCGGAAAGAAAGTGAGACATTTGGGTCCCTTCTTCGAACCCTTAGGACCGACCGGACCCTCTGACGCGACCGTGAACCAAGCGGACGGGAATTTAGGGAATTTAGATTGTGTTTCTGTCTGCGACGAGCTCTTTGGCGTCCTTTTTGAAGCTGGCTCCCTCGAGATGACGTTCTACGCTTTTGGCCCCCCCTTGGCGGCGCAAACAGTCTCTGCAGTTGGGATAGGCCGTGTCCGCATAATGAGCATTTCCGCCGAGTATCCGTCAAATTTAGAGCAGCAGGGCAGGGGGGGGGGGGGGGGGAGGGCCCCTGTGACATGAGAGAAGAGGGCAAAAAGGGACGTCGTAAAGAGAGAGAGACGGTCTACGGCGCAGAGTCTTTTGCGTGTGAGATACGCCCCGACGTGTCGAACGTCGTATTTTGCGCTGGACGCATCGTACGATGATGGAAAGTTCCGTCAAGGTCTGCATACAGCATATCGTCTGTACCTATCTCCCCCCCCCCACTACTCAGCCCAAAAGGCACCGCCGAGCCCAGCCAGGCCTTGAGAGGCGCGTGAGAGGCACGTTCTTTGTCCTTCCAGGGGGAGGCGGTCTAGTCGAACGAGGCTACCTGCCTCTTCTCCTTTCTTTGTGAACCATTCTCCAGTCAGTGGCGTACAGTGCAGGGCCCGGCCATGCATCGGCCACCGCCGCCGCCTCCCCTCGACCTCGAGACGCGCAGGACAAAAGGTCAGGGACATAGACTTGATTGGCCCGCAAGGTTTCGGGTTCGTTCGACAACCCCTACACGCGGCAGGGCATACGAGTATGTTTCCGTGGAAAGAAGAGAAGAAGAAACAAAAGGAGGAAGAAGAAGAAGGAAAGACGAGGAAAAAGAAAGTCCCCAAACTGCCGTCTGCCGAATGCCGCCCGTCAACACAGAACGCCACTGACTAGAGACCCTGCGCGCACGCGCCCGCGTGCGCTGTTGGGTGGTGGGTGGTGGGTGATTCGACTCGACCCGCGGGGGGCCGACACGCTCACAGACCACCAACTGGGGGGCGTGCGGGCGGAGAGGGTGGGGGGGAAGGCGCGCAAAAGGAAGGGCGCTAACGCGTCACCTTTCCCACTGCTTCGGGTTTGCCGGGATTGGCCAGCTGTACCATTTTTATGGGACCTGGCGCAGAAAAACCAATGTGGAAAGGCGGGCCCTCCCCTTTGGGTCCAGACCACCAGGGCCGTCAGCCTGAACAGGAAGAAGGGAAAAAAGGGAAGCATCCCCACAGGAGCTCTTTCGTGTTTTTGGGGGGGGGGGGGGGGAGGGGGCCCTAACACGGCGATCATGGAACCGTTTTCTGTATGGGGGGGAGGAGAGGACAGGGGGGGTTCTTTTTTCCTCTTTGTTTCTGATCGGCGCATACAAAGTACGACGTGCAAGTACTCGTACTTTTGGCCCTCTCTCTTTTACCACCCCATTCTACGAGTACGATAGGATGCATCTTCCCCGTAGTATACATGGACGGTTTGTTTGTATGAAACAGTATGGTGCGACGAAAGCAGCAGGACTCGTGGGCGCCTGTTGGCATCTTACCGTTTTCTGGATCCACGGCGATCCCCGAACGCCATGAGCACAGGAACAAAGAAGAAGGAGAGGAAAGGAGAAGGAGACGGAGAAACAGAGGCGGGCTCAGTTCCGCGCCCCACTGTGGACGAGCAGGTGGTCGTCGTTGTTTTTTCTCATCCCAGTGACAGAACAGCTTTCGTATGACGTTGACCAATTCGCTCCCTTTCAAGCCCGCATGCTGCAGGCTGTGGTTGACGCGACTTGGTATGGAGTGACATCGCTTGGGCCGCTTGATGCTTTTTTTCTTTTGCCAGAACGTGCATACGACGTGCTCCGTAGGTGCAGCGTGCTGAGCAGGTGCTGACATGTTTCATTCGTCAGTTTGTCTGGGCGTGAGACGGCCTTTCCCCTTTCTTTGTTCTGCCGCCCGTCCTACTCTTCCCTTTCCCTCTGCTTTCTTCCTATTTCGGCTTCTGTTGCATCGAGAGGCTCGCGTCCGTTTCTCCATTCGGCTCTCGATGCGACCATGTGGGGTTACACTGCAGTGAGGAGAAGAAGAAAAGGCACCCGAAAGCCAGACATCGGATGCACAGGCACCCCAGTACGGCCTAGTGTGCTTCTTTGTTTTTTGTTTCTGTACGGAGTACGGAGTAGTCTGGCCCTCCCGCCCTTCTCCTTATCCCATACGACGTACTCGTGTAAGTGGTGGGATGCGAGCGTACGACGTATCTTGCCGTCAGGAGTGCCGCTTGGCATTCTGTCCCCTCGCATGCGGCCAGAAAACAAGCGAGGCCTCGGCAAAGGGACCGTCTCTTGCCCAGGCCGTCTTTTAGAAAACACCTTGCCTGAACCCGTTGAAGCTGAAAGTGCCAAGAAAGGACAGCCCAAAAGGCGGGCTTGGGCCAACAAAGGAGAAGGCAGGGGGGCAGGCAGCTCGGCATCGTAAGATTGACAAAGGCCCGGGCGCCTCAAAAGACCTGACGTGACCGGACCCGGCACCGAACACAGGAAGTGGTCTCGATAGCGATGACGAAGGCAAGCAGTTCTCGCAGTTGCCCTCTCCGCTCGTTCCGGGCAGGCACAGCACATTTATTTAGGAAGGGAGAGGGGGGGGGGGACTTCGGAGCTGATTTGCGACTTCGCTTAGAAAAGGTCTTCACGGCGGGGAGAGAAAGTACGCAGACGTAGAGAAGAAGAGGTACCGGCGTGTCAAGCGAGTGTCAGTGTCAAGGCCGGAGCCCAACATGCCGGCAGAGCGAAGGGGTGAGAAACTTGGAAGTCCCAGTCTTCCGCCCACGTTGAGCGGGGCTTCTCTCATGAAACGAGATGCAAGATGCAAGATCGTCACGAGAAACAGAAGCGAGCATCAGAATGCTGCCTGCCCCTGCTCTTCGTATCCCATTTTTGGGGAGGAGGGGGATCGTCTTTCCTTAGTGCGTCTCTTCGTTAAGCTCGGTGCTGTGCCCTGCCAGGTTTTGGGGGGGGTCTTTTTGTAAGCCCTCCCTTGGTGCAATCTTATTAATTCATCCGGCTCGCACTCGCTCTCTCCCCACACAAAAGCAAACTCATCCAGGGCCAACCCAGCGTGTCGGTGTCTCTTGGTCAGACCCTGGCCACAACTACGGAGTACGATGAAACAAAAAACAGCTTGAGTGGGGGAGAGGGGGGAGGGGATGGGGGGGCCCGAGTCCCCACGAAAGCTGGTAGGTCTTTCAAAAGTCCCCAAAAGGTCCTTTTGTCTATTTCAAGAAACTCAAAAAAACCTGTTCAAGAACAGCCAAGCCCATCACCAACTACTCCGTACGACGTACGACGTACGACGTACGTCGTATGGCGTGAGAGAGGGGGGGGAGGGGAGGGGGCAGCAGTGACATGTCTTGGCATCACCTCGAACAGGTTCTTTTCAGGTATTTTTTTTTCTTCACACGGAGTCCGTCTCAGAAAGGGAAGGGGCCGCCGCATGGCGTTTCTCGTCTCATCTTCTCATCTTCAGAGCCTCGCCCCCCGTCCGAAACCCAACAGATGGAAAGAGGGAGCCCAGGGCACCTGTTGCTCCGAACGCTTGGGCGAGGCTAAGTGTTGTTTTCCCGAAACGCACACACACATTACGTCGGGCTCCTACAAGGGGAAATGAATGCGGTTAGGTGGGTAGTTTCCTGAGCACAAAGCAGTCATGAGCGACGAGGATTTGCACAGATCGTCGGACGCCAGCCCAGCCTAGGCCCTCTGAAAGAAAAGGCTCCGAAAGGGAAGGGAGAGCGCCTGGGACTTTGCAAGCCTCGCCGCCACCGCCGCCACCGCCGCCGCCTCCGCCGCCTACCGGCAGGCATCGACAAAGACTCTCAGCTGCAGCGCATTATGCTTATCGCCGTTCGCCACTCTCTGCACCCGGCGGAACGCTCTGCACCCGGTGTTCACGGGTGGAAAGAAGAGCGCCGCGTGTGGCTCCTGTGGCCGTGAAAGAGAAAGAAAGAAAGCGAAAACACTTAAGGTTAGGTCCAAACGACACTGGGGGACAAAAAGGGCGTTTTATTCCCCGAGACAAAGAAAAAGCCAAAAATAAACTATGCTGAAACGGGCTGCAGAAAGACCACACCCACCCCAACGGAGTCGTCTCCCCAGTTCCGTGCCCGGCACGCCGTAAAACTTCTCCAACGGCGGCCAGACCAGACAGATCACTTCTCGCAGGTGTCA
Source organism: Ophiostoma pallidulum (assembly GCA_019925425.1). NCBI lineage: Eukaryota > Fungi > Ascomycota > Sordariomycetes > Ophiostomatales > Ophiostomataceae > Ophiostoma > Ophiostoma pallidulum. The sequence goes on from JADHKO010000018.1 coordinate 219,706, forward strand.
TAGCCACAATGGCCACAATGGCCACAATGGCCGAAAGGCTTGGCACCCTGGCGGAAGAAAGAAAGGGAAAAAAAACTCGACGACCACATGGCGCAACAGAAGACCCGTCTGAACAAGCGGAGACGCAACTACAACAGGTGCGCCGCTGTGGTGGCCAGGCCTCCTGGCAGACCGGCCCGTCACAACCCCCGTCCCCTCATTGCCTGAAGCCGCAAAACACGTGTAGAGGGAAGCTTTTTTTACCATTGTTGCCCTGTCTCTTACTTATGCAAACGCTGTTGTAAGATACTGAGCATTACAAGACGAGTGTCCCCCGTACACGACGTACAAATGTACGGAGTACTTCGACTTGTACGGACTGTGGCTCCAGCGACGTGCGTCAAACGATCTGCAAGGAGCATCGTTAGGGCTGCAGACACCACAAAAGAACGACAGAGACTGCATGTCATGCAATGCACAACGAGAGGCCTCCTAGGGGATGGCGGGTCATGTGTGGATCCGGACCGTAGACCGTTCTACGTTTTGAGAAAAGAAGAAAAGAAAGGAAGCAAAAGAAGAAGCCAAAGAATAAACCAAAATAGGAGAATCGACGAAGACGAGACCCTCTCACATCTCCACACACCTGCACTTTGGGCATAGTGGTCAGCCGCAGATTTTTGGCGCCTCCCTACAAGCATGCCCAGAACCGCAACTTGAGAAGTTTTTTTTGTCCCCATCTTATTGCTCGGAGGACGTGACCAGGATGACGGAGATGCGATGTCATTCCGAGTTTGTTTTTCCAGACCGTCTTTACACACACACACACACACACCCCCCCTCCCACCGGAGTATGTCGTAGTCTCCAACTCGCCCTTCTTCCTTTCCTTGGGCCTTTTTTTATTCCCGCTGGAAAACGACAGGCGGTGTGAAAAGAAGAGGGCCATCTCTCAAAGAAAAAAGACGGGGGGGTCAGAGAAAGCAGGAATATTTTTCATCAACAAACGGCAGGCTACTGCTAGCAAATTCGTGCGAGTCCTCCGTAGACCCCCCCTCCCCCCCACACTGGGACCCTGGGTCCTGGGCGCTGGGACTGCACTAAACAAGTCACCGGTATCATTGAGACGCGAAGATACGAGTCAACAAATGCAAACGCAAAAACAAAAACAATTACAAAAGAAAATAACGGAATATGACGATAGAGTTGCAAGAGCGACTCTCCCGACGAACACGACGGGGAATAGCACAACCTCGTTGAGAAGAAAAAAATGCTCCCTTCTCCTTCTTCGCTGCACACCGAATCGTAGGAACTCCGAGTGTGTTCCCTATGACGTACTTTGCCCCCTCCCTTTTCTTCTTTTTGTTTTTTTTTTCTCCTGGAGAAATGCGTGGACCTATGCTGCGCCACGTTGTCGTCAATGGGCGGGCTTTGCGGAGAACAAAAAGAAAGCATAAGGCGCGAACGTCACACACGCGGCGTTGCAGAACTGATCATTGTTCTCGCTCTTCTTGATCCAGCCACTAGGCAAGTGCAAGAAATCGCGTTTTTTTCTTTTCTTTTTCTTCCTCGTCCTCCTCGGGCCATGTCTCACCTTCAGCTGCGCTAAACAACCAAGGGAACCGACGTCACGGCCATCGATGGCGTAAAAAAATACAAATCCTGGTGCTGAAAAAATTACGTCGTTCATAGCTGGTGGGTGCTGTGAGGAGTATTCTCGGCCTCTTCCTTTCTTCTTCTTCCTCTTTGTCGCCGCCGCCTTTCGGTGTAGACACAACGTGATTGCGGTTTAGAAGCTCTCTGCATCCTTTGTTACGGAAGAGAAGGGTTTAAAAATAAAACAAATGATCTACTCCGCGGTTCCGCCTTGCCACGCGAGAAAAAATGACACTTCCGCGGTCAGAAAGAAAGAAGAAGGTAAAAAAAGAAAGCAGGCATCCCCATTCATGGCGCCGGGCCTTTCCCGAGTCCGCTTCTGCTCCGAAGGCGACGGCATGCAATGCAGCAAGGCGTCGGAGGGAGCCTTGCTAGCTTTTCGTCGCGACTGTTATTCCAGATTGAGAATCCAAACCTCATGGCAGACCGCGGTGACGCGTAGGAGACAACAAAAGCCCGCAGGCCAAGGCAATGCCGCTCTCGACACAGGAAAGCCCCCTGACTTCCCCCCGATCTCCTCCTTCATTCCCAGCTTCTCTCCTTCTCTCTTCGAGTGACCCCCTCCCTTCCCCCCTAAGGGGTAACGTGACCAGAAAATAATGCCCCAGGTTCGAGAGAGGCGGAGAAGGGGGAGGAAGGGAGGCGTGCGGAAGCCGATCGTCAGGGCAAAGCTCCGGGCAGCTGGGACTGGCGCCAATGGCCACGCCTGGGCCTTGCTGGATACCCGCGACGTGCGATTCGCTCTTTGAAGATAAAACACGAATGTTGTTCTTTGTTCTGTTTTCTTCTTGACTTTGTTGGGATGTGGTTGCGATTGGGTGCGTGCTCCGCGTGTGGTGGCGGACTTGTATTATGTCATCCTTCTACGCGGCCAGCCCGTCCCGACAGCGATTGTAGATACGGTCATAATACGGAGCACTCGTATTAGCATGTGTCGCCTCCGCCGTATCGTAACGGAGGCCACGAAGTGGGGATGGAGGGGCGTGTACCTAGACGTCTCGGTGGCACTCTTTCCACATTGGGCAACCGTTAGGCGCCTTTCCCTTTAAACTATTCCGCTCCGAAATGCACAGGAGCAAACAACGCGACGGAACGCGAAGCGCCCCCAAAACGCTCAAACCGTCCGGAGTCCGAAATCGCGCCTTTCCCCACAACTTCGGCACACAAACAGACGACCACACCACACGACGACAACGACGACGACAATTGAACACCCCCCCCCCCCCCAAACGCCACCTGAAGCATGGCTGCCCATCGCCACAAACTGCAAACACGAGTTCAGCTCGGCCGTGTTGTTCTTGTCGTTTGTTTGTTGCTGCCAACAAACAGGGCCCGCAGCTGTCAAACGGCGCCTCGTTTTCTTCCTTGTTTTTTTTTGTTCTTTCTTTGCTTGGCGCCGGCCAGGCCAGGCCAGGCCCTTGTGATTGTTTTTTTTTTCTTTCGATGAAAGAGCCCCCCTCGAGGCCCAATTCGGATGCCACGCCTTGCCCGTATCTCTGCATCGAGCAAGGTCGGCAGGCCCTGCTGTTTTGGGCACCGCAGCACTCTTTTTCTACGACGTGGTGGTGGTAGGGGACGACTCGGGTCACAACAGCACATCAAGCACACAACAGCTCCCTCGTATACCGTTTGGCTCCCTCCTCCCCCACCCCCCCTCCCTAGCTGCGTAGACCTGGCTGAACACATCAAAGAAACCCGAAAAAGAGCACCGGAAGAGAGAGGGGGTGAAGGGGGGGGGGGCGGTTACGGAAGTCGTTTCCGCTCATGCTGCAAGGGTGACGACGACAGACGATGGCCGAGGCGGGAGGACTGTGCACTGGGCCGAAGAGACAAAGGAAGAAACAGACGAGACACAGAGGGTTGTTGGTGCTATGAGACTAGAGTGCAGAGTGCAAAGTGCAGGAAATGGCACGGCCGAACGGGCTCATCTCATTCACACGTATCACGAATTATCACCGCCTAGAGGCAAGAGGGCGAGGAGACGTACGCGGGGCGGGCTCGGCATCTAGGCCAACCTCTTCACCGCGAGAAGCTCGCTTTTTGGCGTTGACGATTGTTTGCTGTCAGTGGCGAGAGAGAGAGAGAGAGAGAAAGAGAGCCACTGATACGCGAGTGCCGTAGTTTGTAAGACGGAGGACAGTAATTGGCACTACGCCCTACGAGGTTTTCATGTCAAATACGCCCTATCTCGGGGGCGCGGCACTATTGCCCTCCTTATCCTCTTTGATGTGCGGCTCCGGAAGGGAAGAGGGAAGAGACGATAGGGAGAACAAGCAGAAAAAAAAACACCTCATGTCAGTTCCGTTTTCCTTTTTGCTCGTGCGTGTCTTCTTTCCTCTCCTAGTCTCGACACCGCAAGCCTCCCAAGACAGCAGGCTGTTTCGCTTTTTCTTCTTCTTCTAAAAATTGCGTTTTAGCAACCGAGATAACATACGAGAACAAAGGAAGGGGGGCAAACAGAGATGCGTCGTATACGTTCGTTCCTGTGATCTTTGTTTATTCCCTCTTCTTTTTTCAATTTCGGCTTCATACGCCTCCTCTCTGCTGTCTTTGTTCTCCCCCCCCTCCCCCCCTCCCCCCTCCCATCTTCTCAATGCAGTCTTTCCCCCCTCTTTCTTCTTCCTTTCGGTAACGCAAAAGGCGAGCGGCGGAAGGAGAAATACGGTGGGAAACAAGCAGGCCATGAGCTGTTGTTCCTTTTGTTCGCTTGTCTCTTGCCTTTTTCAATAGTTCGTCTGGCCCGTATCTGCCCACGGCCCATAAGAAGAAGAACAAGACCCCAAAGCGGGCACAACGGCGAGAAGCAATACAAGGAGCGATACGAGGGCGAGGGAGGGACAAAGAAGATGGAGAACTGTCAACAAAAACAATTCAGAGGCTTGACCTAGGCTGTGTTGCGAGAGACATCTCGTACGCCTGTGGCTGTTGTTCCATAACTGCATATCCCTGCACGTCCCCGACCAAATAACGACGTATGGACGGAAACAGGGAAACAAGACGTGGAACTAATGGCAAACATGACAAAGACATTGGCGCGGGAAGCTACCCGATTCGGACCAACAGCAAAGGGGGGAGGGACGACGACGGTGGCTGATCCTACGCGAGGACGACCGTTTCACCGTTTTGGTTGCTAGGGATGGACTCACCGAGAGGGAAGGGAGAGGCAGAGAGAGTCGGCGACGGTCAACAGTCAAAACAATGGCAGGCGGAGTGAAGAGAGAAAGAAAGAGAATGGGAGGAGGCATTAAAAAAGACATCAGCTTCAAGTCTTATCGTGCCTGTGCTCTGCTGGGGCAGAGGATCCCGTAGGCGACAGCCCCCCCGCCCCCCCCCCCCCTCTGCCTCTCTCAGACTTGCTTTTATATTTGTTACCCCGAAGATGAACATTGACGATCGGTATTCGGGGACTTAGGCATTAGCAAATTTGAGGGATAAGAAGGGCCAGAACATGCCGGAGGCTTGTGAGATTACAGGGCTTTTGTGTCCGGACGGTTGAAGAAGGGTTGGCAATCATCGGCCGGAATGCTCTTCCTCTCCTTTCATTTCTTTCTTCTTCGCCGGTGTTGCCACAGACGGGCAGGATGCATCCCACCTGTCTCTCTGGGTCGCAGCTTTGTTTATCTTTTTTGCCGTCTCCCCCTTTCTGCCACTCTCTCTTTCATGTTGTCGCCTTGTCCTGAGACATACGAGATATTGGCTCTCTAGGGGGTGGCGGCGGGGGTGCTTCTCTCATCTGTTTCGTTTCGTTTCCTTTCTTTTGCTTCACTTTCAATTTAATTCGTATTCCGTTGCCCTCCGCCCCCCCCCCCCCCTTGCGGATATTCTTATACGGCGTGCTGCCATACTCGTGCGTATCTTGACATTATTATATTTAGCTTAAAATTTTTGGTGTGCCTTTTTCTCGTCCAACAACCTCGCAACCAGAGCGGGCGCGTTTTGTTTCTTGTTTCGTCGTGTTAGCCGACGACGGTTTGTTGGTGGCACCCCTCCTGATTTGTTGGTTGGCTAGCGAGGTCCAAGAATGGCTCGGCGTCTACGAGTGATATGCAATATGTCGTTTTGTTCCGGTTTACTGCACGTTGCAAGCCTGCAAGCGTCCCAGCTGCTCGGGTCAGCCAGGGAGGCTTTTGTGCGTCTGTTTCTGGCAAGGGATGAAGGAAGAAAGAGAAAAAGGGGGGGGGGGGGGGGGCATAGAAAAAAGAGGAGCGAGAAGAGGGGGAAAAAGAATAAAGATAAAAAGGGGCAGGAAAGGGGTAAAAAAAAAGGGAGAAGAATAAGACAGGCGACATGTTGCTTTGTCTTCTTTCTGCTGTCTTCTATTGTTGTCCTGAATTCGTGTATGGTGCGTGAGAGCCTGGTCGCAGCTTAGCCGCGGCCATCTTGTACCTCCGCCCCAGAAATGTCTCAGAAAGAATCCCTCGCCTCCTCCTCGGCCTCCCATTCCTTAGAAAGGGAGGACCTCCTGGCGTGTAGTCAGTCCGGGGATGCGACGCCTTTGGGCATCAATCTAACACATACAAGGTGATTTCTGCTTGATCTGTCCTATCTGCTCCGAGGCATTTGTTTTCACACTCTTGAATCTTTCTCATCCAACCATTGGTCGGCATCTTCCGGCCATCACCTACGACTTGAGGGTCAGCGCACACCTGCTTTGTTTGCGGTGCCGCATACTCTGTAGCTGCTGCATTGCGCCGAACTCGCTCCTCCTTTGCATATCTGCCTGGCGCGTCGCGATGATACCGTCCCGTCGCTTTTCGATCACTCGCAGTTCATGATCCTTGGCAAGCCTGGATGGCCGTTAATTTGTTCGACTTCGTAGCGGTCATGCCGGCGCTTGTCGCCTAGGCTTGGCGGAAAAGAGCAGAGACAAGAGAGAAAATATTCTGCCGCGTACTCCATACTCTGTAGAAAAAAGAAGAAAGAAAGAAAGAAAAAATAAGAAACCCCTCTCGAAGGATGCCCCTAGCGGTGAAACTAGAGGTGGCAGCCGTCGAGGGGGGTTGTCTTGGTCTCTTGGCTCCCTCAGACGAGTTCCCGTATACGCTGTGATTTATCTTCCTGATACTGGCCGTCTCCAAGTACGAGCAGAGTGCAAGCACGAGCTAGCCCAATGTTGAGAAAGGAAGAAAAAAAAAGCAAAAACAACAACGCGACACCTTCGTTTTATTGCCGTTAGCCTTCCTATAGGGCAACCCGAACAAAAGAAGTAGAGGGAAAAAGCCGCCTCAGACGCACGATCTCGCTCGATCTTGGTCGTCTGCCAGATGATGGTTGCTGCCTCTGTACGGGAACTCGTATCCGCTGGGCGCAGGTACCCGTGCGTGTGCGTCTGGTCTTTGAGAAAACTTCCGCCCTCTTCCAGTCTCTTTCTGTCTTCTCTCGTCTACGGAGTGACCCCCCTCTTTACTACGAGTACGTTTCTTATCACCCCCTCCCCTTGAACGGGTCCTATTAGACATTCTTCAGCAATGGAATGCTTCTCTTCATATTAAACTTCATACTTTCATTCTCCATCCCCCCCCTGGCTTTCCCAGCATTACCCCTTGCATTCGCTCCCCCTCCCCCCTCTCCTTGGCTGGAAAGGCGTTGAGACTGATCACCGGGCTTAAGACGGCCGGCAAGGGAGAGACAAACGGAAAGGGTGGAGAAAGGAGAAGGAGAAAAAGAGAAAGTGAGAAGACGGAGGGAAAGGAAGCGCCGTCCGTCATTTTCTCGACTAGGCTTGCCTCTAAAGGGACTGGACTCGGTGGCCAAACCAAGATACGGAGGAGACGGACTGTTTTTACGCGTCTATGGTGCGAAGGCTCTCTCTCGTCTCTCCTGCTCTCCTAAGCATGACTTCGGCCCAGTACCTGGCCAGGCTATGTTTACGCCGAAGCAAGCACTCGGAGGTCTAAGCCGGAGGAGAGGCAGCCAGGAGGCGCGATAGGACAGGAGAAACTTGTGTGGCGTAGAGAACAAAGGCAGCTTTTTTTTTCTCACCTGGTGTTATTGGTATTAGGCAGGTTTTTGTTGAAGAAAAAGAGATGAGAATAGAAGAGGGGAATAAAGGGTTCGCCGAAAACCATGCCCCTAAGCCTCGTCGTCAAAGAGGCTATCCGGCTCGGCGTATGGAAGAAGGCACCAGGCAGAAAGGCTATGAAATCGGAGCTCAGAAGCCAAAGGGCGTGTAAAAATAGGGGGTAACAAGAAAAAAAAGAACAAGAAAACTTTTTCCTGAATAAAAAAAGCAGCCAGGCAGCATTTTGCCAGGCACTTGGAGTCTGTTTGAGAGGGGAAGGAATTGAATCAAAGGACGGGCGTTCGGCTGGCCAGCCTCGAGCCAGTCGGAAACGGAGGGGGACCTGTTGTGGCGCATCTTTTTCATGTTTTTCTTTTTTCTTTTTTTTCTTTTTTCCTCTTTTTCATGTCTTTTTCCTTTTTCTTTCTTTGTTTCTGATTTTTTTTTAGCTTTTTCGTCTTCGGCATTCGGATCAAGGATTCTATTCCGGAAACTTTGATTTTGTCTAGGCGATTCTAGTGTGGGCAGCGAGAACGGGAACTCGAAGAGGACAGGAAACGGCGGGTGCAAAGGCCTGGCCAGGCCACACAGGACGCCGCCGGAAACAGAAAAGATAATTAGATGGAACTCTCCAAACTGCAACCTTGTCGACACCCCCCCCCCCCCCCCCCGGGATGCCAGCTCGGCTGCCGTTTCCCTTTTCTTGCGAAAACAACCAGAAACCTACGACACCCTCGCGTCGTCTCCCAACGTCAAGTGCCCCCTCGCGTTACGCACGTCGGCGACCATTCTTTGTGATGACAGGGGTTGCGGAGGGAAACACCCCCCCCTGCGCTCTTGAAAGGAGATGAATCGGGATGTTTCGACCCCTCTCTGTTGAACACGAAAAGGTGTACGAGCCTGCGAGGAAAGAATGCTATGAAAGTTCATAGCTAGCAAAAAAAAACTCTGAAGGCATCAATGACGAGGAAAATAAATGTAATAAAAACAAAAAACAAGAACAAAACAGCGAGGCGAGGGGGAGGGGTGATGCAACCCTGCTGCTTGGAATTCTTGGGGGAAAGACGAAAAGTAACAAAAGAAAATGTGACGCTGCTGGCTTCACTTTTATTGTTGTTCAAGAAACGTCTCTATGATCCCATCGTCCTTTTTTCGAGGCATTCCATTTCCCGCGGTGTACGAAACCGACCTTTTAGATTTCCTATCGTGTGCCCCTTTCCCTCCCATTCTTCTTTTCAGGGCTCGTGGTGTTGGAGCCCCCTTGACAGAGAGACCACTATCCCCCCCCCTGCATGTTGCATTTCCAAGGCCCTGCGGCCTTCAGTCACATTTTTCGCCATCTTGCTCATTTGCATCTCCCAACACGCCGCACATTGTTGTCATTCCTGTACTCTGTGTTTTTTCGTTCCTGCGGCGGTGTTTCTTGTGTGTTCGTGTTCCCCTTGCGTGTCTTCCGCTCATGTCATGTAGCAGGGGGGCCTCCAAGGAGCCAGGTGGCCAAGTAAACGCATTCTTTCCCCGTTGATGCCATCGTACGATGTACGGACAGTTGCAATTTGACATGAAATGGTACAAATGTGAACAAGAATGGAAACCAACTTGTGCCAGGCCGCTGTTTTGGCCGCTGCCAGAGTTGACGGACAGCCGCCGTCGGGCACGAACCGCTCGTTCTGGCGAGACCAAGCCCTATCTCCCCCTGCACCGTTCCAGGATGTTGGGGGTTCGTGGAAATTGGGAACGGAGAGAGAGGAAACCGATTCATCTGGTGGAGAGTGCTGCTATTTTCGTCCCGAAAGAGCGTTGGTGAGCCCCGGGGCACGGGGAGATCCTTGAACTCTTGACTTTTGCATTCGGATCTTAACTACTTGATCCCTGGTGATATGTCTTCTCACATTCCCGACAGCCTCTCTCGGGGACCTCATTCTCTAGACACCGCACATTACGAGCACCTCGTGTTTCCGGGGAATACACTGCGCTGTCTCGGGGTCCAATTTTCTGGGGTGGTGGAAGTGACTTAGGGGGGGGGGGGGGGGTGGCTACGATGGATCTCCATCGACAAGGATGCATCGTGAAGAATAGTCGCATATCTTTTTAGAGTGTTCTTGTGAAGTAGGAGAAAGGGGTACGTTGTACGAAGGGACGGGCTCGTCGGGCCACAAGCGTCGTCTTCGTGCCGCAACCTCGCCTGTTTATTTCTCTCTTGATCCTCCGGGGCAAGGCGTCACCCAAGCGAAGTCGACTCTCACGTTTGCAGTCTCAGCTCTCTCTCCAGCGCCAAGCTGATGATCAGCACTGACGTCTTCCTCACGCACTTTTCTCGAGACGTTGCGCTGCATTCATCGTTTCCTTTGGACTTTGTTTGTTTTCACATGTTCGTTTTGTGTCTTGTCCTTTCCTGCCCCTGAGTTTGTGTCACTCATTCCGTGTGTTCTCTGCACTGCACAGTTGTACGGCAGCACACTTGTACGGCAGGCCCTCCCGCTTTGATCCGGCTCTCGCAAGGCTGCTGCTGGAACGACGTACACATACGGAGTACATGTATGAACCATTTCGTCGTACACAGCAAAGTCGTCTGCACGGCCACGTCAGATCCGCCGCAGCGTATTGCTTCTGTCATGCACCCAACCCCCCCTGTCACTTGCATGTCCGTTCTCGACATATCCACCTGGTGGGACTGACGATCGTCCCCAATAGTACGCCGCATCAGGAAGCTTCAACTCGGAAAGAACCAGAAGGGACAGGGAAAGAAGCCATCGTCCAAAGCTCAATATTCCCCTGCACAATATACTTTCTCGGCCCTTTCCCCATTAACGGGGCCTCCCGCAGAAGAGAAAAGACGGGCAAGAGACAGCGAGGCAACGAACCTGCCCCCCCTCCCCTTTCTCTAGGGCTGTGTGTGTTGTGTCCCTGTCATTTCCATCGTGCTTTTCGCTAAGAAGAAAAGAAAAGAACCGGGGGTCCCACAAACCCATGTCGTCTGCACAAAATAGAGGCATAAGTCACCCGCCCCCCCCTTTTATAACCCCCGGTGTTGCCGTTTCCGGCATGAAGCCGCAGAGATGCAGCATCCTTTTGCTCTGAGGAGGGGTGGTGGGGGAGGAAAAGCTTGGTTTGGGTGGTGGGTGGGCGATCTTCTTTTGCGACCCGTTCCGATTATGGTGCAGAGAGAGAGAGAGAGAGAGAGACAGAGAGAGAGACGTTGTCTCTTGGGGGTGGGGGTCACTGCTTCTGGCGACGATGTGAGAAGACCCCATTTAAAATTATAAGAAAAGAATACAGAATGTTAAAAACAAAGGTGGTTTCCAGCTCCCCAATACGGGTATATCATTTATGGTGCTCGGTACATTTTCAAATGGCCCTGCCCCCTAACCATGAGAGAAAGAAGAAACAAAAACACACTGAAGACTATGGGGGAAACATGAAAAGTGGTGAGAGGAAGCGTTTTTGGTGCCGGTATGACGCGGGAGACTCGGAGAGAGAGAGATGGAGGGAGGGGCACGAGGGGCGAGCTCAGTCCACCGACGACGGAGGCGTGGGCGTGGGCGTGGGCGGCGATGCTGTCGCGTACCCATCCGCCACCGCCGCCACCGCCGTTGCCACTGCGGTCGCCGCCGCCGCTGCCGCAGCCTCCGCCACCTCCGCCGCCAGCGTCGCTGCCGCCACCGAGGTCGGCGTTGGCAGCATCGACATCGACCCCACCGACGACGGGCTCACGTCGCTCGGCGTCGACGGCTCGACCACGCGCCTGCGGATGCCCATGATCCACTCGTGCTGCAGCAGCTCCACCGCCGTCGACCGCTTCGCCGAGTCCCGCCGGAAGCAGCACTGCAAGAAGTCGATGCCCGACGGGCTCAGCTGGTCCGGCGTCGGCAGCTGTGGCGGGTTGCCCTGTGCAATGTTGTACATGATGGCCCACTCGTTGTCGAGGTTGCCCCACGGCCGCCGGCCCGTCGCCATCTCGAGAATCACGCACCCGAGGGACCAGACGTCGATCGCGCCGAAATGGTCCGGCTTCTCGCCCTTGATCACCTCCGGCGACATGTACATCGGCGTGCCCGTCATCGACCGGTTTGCCGGCTTGGACATGCCGGCAATGACGCCGGGGTCGCCCGCGATGACGCTGGGGTCGAAGCCCATGGTGCGCCCGTGCCGTGCAAGGACCTTGGCGGTGCCAAAGTCGACGTACTTGATGATGCCGTTGTGGTCCAGGAGAATATCTTGAGATAGTGGTCAGCGAATGCCTAGAATGAAAGGAGAAGAAAAAGAAAAAAAAAACAACGGGAAGAAGAGAAGAAAAAAACAAAACATACTCTCGGGCTTGATATCGCGGTGGGCAATCTTGATCTCGTGCAGGTAGGCCAATCCCTCCAGCAGCTGCAGCGCGTACACCATAATGACCTGCTCGTCCTCGATGCGCCCGTGCTCCAGCAGACTCGCCAGCGAGCCGCCGGAGCAGAACTCCATAAAGATGTAGACGCGGTCCCGGTGCACTTCGATGCCGTAGTACGACACGACGTTGGGATGGTCGAGGCTCTCGAGGACGCGCATCTCGTCCCGGATCTGCGTCGCAATGGACGGGATCAGCTTGGGATCCTGCAGGCGGATCTCCTTGACCGCCATCAGCTGGCCGTTGTCCAGGTTCATCGCCGCATACACGTTGCCAAACGTGCCGCCCCCTACAAAGTAGCCCTGCTGCCAGCGCATCGTAAAGTTCGTCGCCGTCGACGAGAGGTACGCCAGCGACCGGTCCACTTCGTTGGACGCCTCCAGCACGCGGCCCAGCGCAGACCGCTGCTCCAGGATCGACTTGCGCACCTCGTCGATCTGGACGAGCTCGTCCATGCGGTGCTCGGCCACGTACCGCGTCGCCTCTTCGTCGCTGAGGAAGCGGTTCTTGTCCGGCCGCTTCGAGCTGACCGACGCTTCCAGACGCTGCCGCTCGGCCTGGGCCGCGATCGTCGACCGCGCACCCATAATGTCGAAATGCGAGATGAGCAGCGACATGCAGCCCGACACGCGGTCGCGCAGCAGCGCGTACTCGCTCTCCGTGAGCCCGAGGATGTGGCGCCCGCGCGTCATGCCCATGGCAAACTCGAGGGCCAGCACTGCCCACCGGAACGTGCGCCGGTCCGACGTCACGCAGTCGTCGCAGATGAAGTTGACCCAGTTCAGCGCCAGCTTGGTGAGCTTGATGTTGTTCATCTGCCGCCGGTTGCTGTCCATGTAGAGCATCGACCGCTGGCCGAACTCGGTCGCAAAGACAAAGCACGTCTGGATCAGATCCTGGCAGCCGTCGCCCTTGGTCTGCCGCCGAATCTTCTCCACGCTGTCCATGAACGTGTTGGACAGCTTGTACGCCATGCGCCGGATCTCCGTCATCTTCGTATTGACCTTTTTCAGGTTGGACCGCTGCTCCACAACGAGATCCAGATGGACGTCGGCCGTCTCCAGAAATGCTTTGCGAGCCATTCCCAGCCGGCTCTGCGACCCGCCGGCAATCAGCCGCAGGTGACCGGTTTTCAGGTCAAGGGGCTCTTCGCGCACCGTCAGTGCCACCCGCTGCCCGTACCAGGTCGGATTGCCTTCGGGCCGGATGACCAGGATGTACGGGTCGGTCGGGTCCTCGACCACCTGCTCGTACGAGGTGCGGCCCATGAGCGACTGGATCTCGTCGTGGCGATGGGCGAGCGTGGGCGAGGCGACGAGGAAGACCCCCTCCCGCTCGAGACTGTGCGTGTAGACCTGGAAATGGCCCGAGTCCACGAGGCGATCAAAGAATCGCTCCATGCTCTCTTCCGTCATGGCGATGCTAAAGTCGCATGCGTTTTCGTAGTTGTCGCTGAGGCGTCGCGAAAACCGCTGCAGCATGCGCTGCCGCACGCGGACGGAGTCCAGCACCTGCTTGTATCGCTTGCTCATGTCGGTCATGCCCTCCTTGGGCCGGCGCTGCAGCTCCTTGTCAAAGGTCTGGCTGAGCCGGTTTAGCGCCTTGAAGGTGAGCGAGCTGAACTGCTCGGCCACCTCGACGTCGCCGTGGTACAGGTGGCTGCCAATCTCGTTGGCGAACTCCCATTCCTGGAAGAGCAGCTCCGCCTCTTTGAAGGTGTTGCGGTTGCTGCTGAGCTTCCAGTTCAGCATCTTGAAGTAGTATTTGAGCGCGTCCAGGACGACCTGATCAAACGACTCATCGAACCAATTGGGCAGCTCCCAGCCGGGCTCGGGCTGTGAGATGGCAACGTATTCGAGCTTGATTTTGATGGCGAGGTTGAGGAGGACCTGGAACTGCGAGATCATCTGGTCTTGCATCAAGACGTTGAGCTGCGCCGACTCCTTCATCTTCTTGGCGTACGCGAGCCGGACCTTGACAACGTCCTCGATCAAGCGGGCCGGGAAGCTGATCAAAGTGAGCAGATCCTCGACGTGGGAGGGGAGATGGCGCGCGTGGAACTCGGAGGACCGCAGGACCAGCGTGTCCTTGGCCTTGAGAATCGCCCGCGAGATGCCCTCCAGCATGCTGCGCCGGTGACTGCGGCCGTCTTCTTCGGCGTGGTCGTGAAGCGACCGCAGGCCCTCTTCCTTGAGAAGACGGTCGAGGAAGGACGATTCGTCCGACAGGCCGTTCCCGCTGGGCGACTTCTCTCGTTTGCGGGTGAAATCGAGCTCGTCGTTGCCAACCCACCGGCGCAGAATGGCGAGCTCCCGGTTGATCGTGTCGCTGGTATTGCTCCACGCAACAATGGCGTCGCACGAGTCTTCGTACAGCGACATTGCTGCCGTCTTGTGGGCTGCGAGGAAGGCGGCCCGTGTTGGGTACAGCGATTCGGCCTTTTCAATCTTGTTCAGAACCTCGGCCACCTGCTCCGTGGGCGGCTTGCCAGCTTCGCTGACGCCTTCAACACGGAAGTTGATGATGTCGTCAATCATGCGGTCTACCTTGCTTCGTTCATCCGCGATCATGCGGCGCTGCACCGACAGCTGCCGGCCGCAGGTTTTGGAGCGGATGCCAAGCCACAACTCTCCCTTCTGATGGACTTTGCCGCTTTGCTCCTCGGCCGAATTGATCAGCCGTTTCTTTTCTTGCCGCACCACGTCGCCCGTCAGCACGGCCTGGAGCATGGCGTGCCACTCGAGCCTCTCCAGACTCGACGCATCACGGACGTCTTCCTCGGTCGGGTGCAGGTCGTCGTAGTTGTAGAACATGATGGCCTCCTGGTCGTAGCGGTCGTCAAAGGGGCCCTCGGACGAGGGCGTCTCGCCTTCCGAGTCCGAGTCGGCATGCTGCCCGTCGGTTCCATTCATGCTGTCGAAATAGCCCGACGGGGTGTCCTGCTCACGCAGGCGCTTGATGTACTCGCGCTCCTGGGCCCGGAACGACGAGGTGGGCTGCCGTGGCTTGGTCGTTGGGACGCGCGTCTCCGACCCGTTGATGCCGGAATAGCCAGAGGGCTGCGCACCTGGCCGTCTCTGGGGCTGGTATGTGTTGGACAGTGTCCTGCCGGGGCCCGACGGCCGCTGCGGCCACGGAGTGCCACCATTGGACGGGCTGCTCCCGTAGAGTGCGCCGGTCTCGGGAGCACTGCCGGGCGCATTGCCAATGCCAATCCCGCCCCCGCTGCCGGCAGCAGCGATATTCGCTGCATTGCTGTTCATAGCGGCGCCGATGTTGGAACCGCTGGCTGAAGAGCTCGAAGTGCGGTGGCTTCTCGACGGCCCAGTCGACGCACCGAACGGCGCCGTTGCTGTAGGCGAGGCTGTCATGGACAGGGATGCCTTATCCCGCGCGTCGGTGGTGAGGGGGTTGGACTTCTCGGGACGGCCACGCTCGTCATCCGCGTAGGAAAATCGGACGCGGGGAGAAGAGTCTGCAGGCATGGCGGCGAGCGTCAAGGGAAAGAGAAGGAAACAAAAGGAGGAGAGGGAGCGGCGGAAACGCAGCGGCCAAAGCGAGTGGTGGGCTGTGGGGGTGTATGCAAACGGAGCGACCTCCGACGAAGAACGAATCACGAAGCACGAAGGACGAGTCGCAGCCAATGCGCCAGGCTCTCGAGCAAGGGCCGGCAGACAGATGGGATGAATCACGCCGGGCCAAAGGCGTCCATTGCGCGTGTCGGTGAGAGAGGGCAAACGACGGCCAAGTCCTCGCGCTCTCGCAGACGGCGATGCTGCTCGGGGAGGGTGGCCGACAGAGCGAGGGAGACGACCGGGAGAAAAGGCGCAGACGGGCTCAGTGCGCAGTCGAGAGCAGGACGGGCGATGCTAGGTCCGGGGGGGTGGGATGTCGACGTCGTTGGAGCTCGAGATGTCGTGTTGGAGGGCCGTTGTGGCGAGAAAGGGCTGGCGAAGATACAGCATGTTGGTGTGGCCGGTGAAAGCCGTGCCTGCAAAGGGCAGCCAGAAGGGAGCAGGAGCCGAGAACCGTCCACAGGCTAGCAGGCTAGTGGCTCTTAGTGCGGCCCCCCACTGGAGCTGTGGTCAGAGCGCGCTGCCGGGTGGTGCAGTTGCAGAACGCTGTTCTCCAGTGGAGATTGGCAGCGGTTGGCGGCGGTGCGCGGTGATTGGTGGTGGTTGGCAGCGATTGGCAGCGATTGGCAGCGATTGGCAGGTGTCTTGGGGGGACAGAGTTGCCGCAGATCGGGGATTCAGCGTACGGATCGAAATGGGCCAGACCGGCCAATCAGGACGCGTGATGTGGATCGACCAGGAAGACGTCTGACCACACACGTGATACTGAGCTGTCCATACACACTGTCCGACACGCACTGTCTGGACCTTGCACGCGCCGAGCGCGTCTGCAAAGATCACAAGCTAGCCTCTCCAAGACTGGAAAGCCGTCTCTGTGAAGCCATTGACGCTGCACGACGACATACCCTCCTGGTTTTGTGTCGCGCCGCCGTTTCTTTTGCCATTGTTCTCGCTACAGCCGCAGCCTAGAACCACGATGCTCGTTTAGCAACCGTCTACGCCTTCTTCCCGCTGCTGCTCACATGTCCTCTCACGGCCGGTCGAGCTCTCACGCGCCCTCGCGTCCGCCCAGTTCACGATCACGCCCCGCGGCCTCACAGCAGAGAGACGACGAGAGGGCCTACCAGCAGCCCTCGCAGAGCCCGCACGACGCTGCACCGGGCTCCCGCAAGAGACGCAGCGACCATGGCCTCCCGCAGGACGCCAAGAGGAGGCGGCACGAGGACAGTGTTGTGGCTGCCGACGAGCTCCTGAAGCCGTCCATTGTTGTTCGGGTGTGTTTCTGTCTGACGCCGTTGTGTCTCCGACAACCCCTCCGAGCCCTTCTGACCATATGCAGGCGCACCCACCGAATCCTCTGTCACGGCCGTGCACGTTGCTGCCCATTATGCTACTGCCCCGGGAGCAGCTGCCGCTTTCATGCCTCGACTTGTCCGCGCCCAGCGGCGACTTACCGTCCTCTCGGCAGTTTCAGGCACACATCCGGATCCTAGAGCTCGAGGGCCGGCTCGGGTCGAACGTGCTCATTGCTCGCTCCCCCTCGAGCAACGCGGGCGGCTCAGGCGGCTTCAGCAGCGCCAGCAGCATATTTGCCATTGAGCGGGACGAGGCGGGCTTCTACGTCTTGTGCAAGCTCGGCAGCTGGATCGACATTCGCAAGCTTGGCCAATTTGCCACCGCCGTGTGCCAGCAGCGGATGCCCGCCTCGCCAAAAGCAGCTGCGAGCACGACAGAGCCAGCATTGATCACACCCCAAGTGTACAAAGAACGGGGCAAGAAACGACTGGCCATCGCCGAGTTGCAGTCGATTGTGAGGCGGCGTCCGGCATCACAAGCTGTGGCAGAGGGGCCAACGGCTGGAACCCAAGGTGACGAGACACAACCGGCCGTACTTGAGGCACCCGAAGGCCCCAAACCGGCCACCAACGTGCACATAGAGAGCTTGGGCACCAAGAAAACTGTGGACGAGTTACCTGCCCGCCCCCTAAGCCAAACAGCAGTACAACAGGACAAGGCAGACGCCGCCGTGAAACCCGCTTCCTTGCCAACCCCCCCCGCCTCTGACGCGACCAAAGTCTCGCCAGTGGCACAGATGGAGCCACCAGAGCCAGCTGGGCCGCCGGCAGCCGATGGCATCCTCCAGAATATCCGCAACCAGTACTTGGAGGCTCTGTACCACTCCATGGTAAGACCTCTTGCGACTCCGTGCTACGACAAAAAGACAAGAGGGTGAATGACGTTGGATGCTAATCGTTTCAAGGGCTCCCTTGCATACTTTGCCAAGGGTCCTCTTTCCCGCGCTCGTGCGGCATTCCACCTGGACTGCGACTCAAACCTCGAGATGGACGATCTCATCGAATTCCTAAAGAGTATTGTCCTGACTACGACGGTGATTGATAAAAAGTTCCGAGAAACCTTGCCGGAGATCGTGTCTCGCCTCCGCACTCTCGGCAATGTGTCAGACCATGCCGAGCCAAAGAAAAGGTCCAGAAAGCCCAAAAAGATGAAGCTGGGCAGCAATGGCTTGTACCCAGACGAGGCAGCTCATATCCAGCGGTGGTGGAATGCCAACAAGCCAGCGTCCCGTGACGACGAGGTCTTTGCGAGGCCCGAAGAGGTCAAATACACTATCTCGTGCTTACGAACGCGGGAGACGCAGCTGCAGATGATTTTGATCCTTGAGATTTTGGCTCTTGAGACCATGCGACCAGTGGGCGAGGCCGGCGAAAGCCAGCTCCCGGGCATGGCCGCAGATGTGTTGGCTTCGACCCCCGCCAAAAAGGAAGCGCCGAAAAAGAGGAGCAAACACAACCTCCCCCTGCTGATTGACGTCCATGCAGACCGGCTCTGCATCTGGCAATCTACCACATCGGACGATTTGAGAGCACTGGCGGAGTCTCAGGTTCGGCCAAACAGCGAACTGAGTGCATCCCAGACGGCCCAGTCGGATCCGCTAAAGGAATTCTGCGTGGATATTATTGTGCCTTTGTAAGTGCTTCTTCGCTATGGCTCGACGCCATGTATGGACCAAAGCTAACAATCCACCACAAAGCTTTTACCCTCGGCTGCCATTGATATGCGACTCGCTCAATCGGAAGCTTGGAGGGCCGGTGATTGTGGCGCCGGGATCCCGCTCCAAGATGGCAGCTGCACACCCCACCAAGTCGCCCTCGGCGGCCAAGAGTCGCGACAAGTCATCGTCGTCGAAGCACAGCCACCGTTCTAAGCCTGGCACTGCTTCCGGCCGAGCCTCGGCTTCGACGAGCTCCGCGCAAAGTCTCCAGCGTGTCTTGTCCAACGAGCGGCTGCGGCGCAGTGTTTCACGGGGGCCCAACGATGCCATAGCCCAGATGCGTAGTGCCATGGCCGCCCCCATCCCAGGGCTGAAACGCGAGATGAGCGAGCCGATGCCTCTCGCAAGTATCCCACGCAGGGCGTCCTCCACTTCACTAAAAGAGCGGCCAACGAACACCCTTGCTAGGAGCACATCGGATGTCGTTGCTGGTAACAATGGAAGGGCAAAAGACCCCCGAGCGCAAAAAAAGGCACTCGTTGAAGCAGAGCTCCAGGAAGCCATCTCCGCGCTTAAGAAGCCAAATCGAGAGCTGGCTGGAAAAGCGGTCGTCGAGGCTGCGGAGAAGCGGCTTTTTGGCGTATCGGGCCCGACAAGAAGTAGGTTTTGTTTTTTCTTCTTTCGTGCGGGACCTGTTTGACGGTTGGGTACGTGCATTCCTAGGAGGACACGGCTAACACCACCAACCTGCTATCAGAACCCAAGAAGCCAAGCCGTCCTTTGATGTCAGGGGACCGTGTGCAGGTGATGGCCACGCCTGTAAACAACCGGTTCCGGGACGTGTTTGGCAACACCGCAGCTGGGTCCCAAGGCTTCTTCGGAGAGGAGGTAGGCGGGCACGCAAGCTTCGGGCAGCACTTGCAAGACCATCACTCGCTGCCAGTGAACCGCGAGCTCTTGTTCCCTGCTCGCAGCCAGCCAACCGAGCTTGTTGCTGCTTCGCCGCGCGTCGTGGCCACCCCGGCCGCGGCAGGCCGCATCCAGGCTACGCCTGTGCGGATGTCTACTGCGTCCTTACCGGAATCTGCCGCCTCCGTGGTGGCAGCAGCAGCAACAATCGCAGCGGCGACAGCTGCTGCTGTGGCGAAACGACTTTCCGGGGGCCATTTGTCCCAGCGGGCACTGCCGTTCCCCGAGGAAGCGGACTCGGTGCCCACATCCTCGCCAATCATGAGCCGGCGAGCCGCGCCGACGGTGTCGACTCCAGCTGGCCCTCGAGGTAGCGGCGGCTTGGGCGGCGGTGCAGTCGGCATCAACGCCTTCCGCAGGCCAGACGAAAACTGTGCTGTGTTGGACAGCGACATGGTTCCGGCATCGTCACCACTGCAGGCCCGAACCACGGCCCGGACGCAGCTGGCCACCGGTGCGGCGATGGAAAGTGCGGCTCGGTTTTTCGAGACGCCGACAAAAGCGCGGCCCGTGCTCGGAGACGACGTCGCGGCCGCGAAGCACATCGTCATGGCCACGCCTATCTTGGCCCGCGCTGCAGCTGCAGATCCCGCGGCAGGCGGGGCAAGCGTCCTGTCTCTGTACCAGCAGATGGGCTGGGATGATGACCTCGACGACTTGGCATAGCATCCGAGGCAACTGGGGACGATACGAACGTACGCGTGGGGAGCATTGGGCGGCATTTCTTTATGTTCTTTGTTTTTTCGGGCGGGGCGACGTTTTGGTTGTTTTTCTTCCTCCTCAGCTTTTTTCTTGGGTTGCCTTAACGGACATGATGATACGTTTGCACAGAGAAGCACATTGCATAGGAAGGGCGTTTTTGTCGAATTTTGCATTCTGGATTGCCGCCCGCAAACAATAGAGATTTGGTATCACATTCGATTCAATGCTGCAACGTCGTGTTGTCTTTTCTTTAAACAAGGCGGGCCGTTGATTTCAAAGAACCAGGTTCGCGGGGGGGGGGGGGCGGGGGGGGGGGCGGCGGCGGCCGCGCCCGGGGCGCAAACGGCAGTGGGCGTCGTGTCAGGGCGGTCTCCTATTTCGCCTTTTTGGATGGCACCGGCGCCCCCGGAGTTGCTCCGGCCCCTCCTACGGCCCCTCCCCC